>VSMD01119626.1:0-64453 GCA_008750895.1 Mirza zaza | reverse complement strand
TGGATTAATAAAATGTGGTATATGTATACCATGGAGTACTATTCAGCTCTAAGAAACAATGGTGATATAGCACATCTTATATTTTCCTGGTTAGATCTGGAACCCATACTACTAAGTGAAGTATCCCAAGAATGGAAAAACAAGCACCACATATACTCACCAGCAAACTGGTATTAACTGAGCAGCACCTAAGTGGACACATAGGTACTATAATAATAGTGTATTGGGCAGGGGGACGGGGGGGGGATGGGTAGATACATACATAATGAGTGAGAAGTGCACCGTCTGGGGGATAGTCATGCTGGAGACTCAGACTTGTGGGGGGAAGGGGGGAAAGGGCATTTATTGAAACCTTAAAATCTGTATCCCCATCATATGCCGAAATAAAAAAAGAAAAAAAAAAAACCTCAATAATAAATGGTACAAAGTTTCAGCTAGACCAGAGGAATAAGTTCTAGAATTCTTTTGTATAATCATTATGACTATAATTAATAATAATGTATTATATAAAACAAAATAAAATAAATGTCAGGTTTTGATTGTGTTTTGTAATATATTTCCTCTTTTCTGGGCCATTGTAGATACTCATTTGTTAATTCCATGGATGGATGAATAAATAAATGTCAATACGCTCATATTAAAAAAATGCATTGTCTATTTAAAAATTGCTAAGAGAGTAGATTTGAATGCTTTCACCATGAAAACATAAGTGCACAAAGTGATGTATTTATTCTTTTTTTTTTTTGAGACAGAGTCTCACTTTGTTGCCCAGGCTAGAATGAGTGCCATGATGTCAGCCTAGCTCACAGCAACCTCAAACTCCTGGGCTCAAGCCATCCTCCTGCCTCAGCCTCCCGAGTAGCTGGGACTACAGGCATGCGCCACCATGCCCAGCTAATTTTTTTCCTATATATATTAGTTGGCCAATTAATTTCTTTCTATTTATAGTAGAGACGGGGTCTCTCTCTTGCTCAGACTGGTTTCGTACTCCTGTCCTTGAGCGATCCACCCGCCTCGGCCTCCCAGAGAGCTAGTATTATAGGCGTGAGCCACCGCACCCAGCCGGTGATGTATTCTTTATTGGTACATAATATTTTACATATTTATGGGGTCCCTGTGATACTTTGTTGCAGGCATAAAATGTGTAATGATCAAGTTAAGGTATTTGGGGTATCCATCATCTTGAGTACTTACCATTTCTATGTGTGGGGAACATTTCAAGTCCTCTCTTCTAGCTTCTCTGAAATATGTAAGACATCGTTTACAAATGGTCAACAGGCATATGGAAAAATGTTCAGCATCGCTAATAATCAGGGAAATGCAAATCAAACCTCAGTGATGTACATGTTAATTAGCTTGATTTAATCATTTTACAATGCATACCTATAATACAACATCACATTGTACTCCATGAGTATATATCATTTTTCTCAATTAAAAAACTCGATAATAATAAAATAAGCAACCCCATTAAAAAAGATTTGATTTGGGCAAAATATGTGAACAGGCACACCACCAAAGACATTATAGAATATCTAGAAGCATCCAAAAGGGTACTCACGGTGGCTCACGCCTGTAATCCTAGCACCCTGGGAGGCCAAGGCGGGCGGATCGCTCAAGGTTAGGAGTTCAAAACCAGCCTGAGCAAGGGCGAGACACTGTCTCTACTATAAATAGAAAGAAATTAATTGGCCAACTAAAAATATATAGAAAAAATTAGCCGGGCATGGTGGCGCATGCCTGTAGTCCCAGCTACTAAAGAAGCTGAGGCAGGAGGATCGCTTGAGCCCAGGAGTTTGAGGTTGCTGTGAGCTAGGCTGACGCCTCGGCACTCACTCTAGCCTGGGAAACAAAGTGAGACTCTGCCTTAAAAAAAAAAAAAAAAAAAAAAGACAAAAGGGTGCTCAACAGCATTAGTCAGTAGGAAGATGCAAATTAAAAACCACAATGAGACATAACATACCTATTAGAAAGGCTAAAAATAAAAAATCTCATTGCACCAAATGTTGGTGAGGATGTGACGCAACTGGAATTCCCATGCACTACTAGGGGGAATATAAAATGATAAAATCTCTTTGGAAAACAGTTTGGTACTTTCTTAAGTTACCATATGACGTACATACATCTGCCATACATATGTCTACCATATGACCTAGGCATTCGACTCTTTGGTATAATATGTACCCAAGAGACATGAAAGTCCATACAAAGACTTTTACACAAATATTCATAGCAGCTTTGTTGGATTTTTAAAATGTATTTTATTTAATTTTTAACTTAAAAAATGTTTTTATTACTATCTTTTCTCATGGATCAAGGAGTACATAGCAGCTTTATTTGTAAGAGCAAACGTGGAAACAACTCAAATGTCTATAGACAGGTGAATGGATTATAATATTGTGTTATATCTATTTAACAGATTACTACTGAGCCATTAAAAGGAATGAACCACTGATATATATACTACAATATGGACAAATCTCAAAAACATACAGAATGAAAGAAGCCAGACCCCTCCCCCCTAAAAAAGAGTTCATACTCTTTTGTATGGAATCATACATATGATTCCATTTGTATGAAACTCTAGAAAATTCCAACTAATCTATAGCGACCAAGAGCAGTTAAGAGGTGGCTTGAGCGCAGGGGAATGGGGTGGGTATGAGGGAGGGGTTACAAAGGGTCTCGTGGAAACTTTGGGGATTGTTGGATAAGTTTACTATCTTGATTGTGATGATGTTTTTTAGGTGTATATATATCAACTTACCATATTGTTTATTTTTAATGTGTGCAATTTATTATAAGTTAATTATACCTAATAAAACTATTTTTAAAAGCCTTACAGAGTGGGGCAGGAAAAGTTCTTAAACTCTCTGAGACTGTCTCAGGTTATGAGGTTACAAAGATGATTGAACACATATATTTATCTCTTGCTTCAGTGACAATTAAAAAAAGTTTTTTGAAGATATAAACATATATTTGCTAAGATATGAGATCTTAAACTTTCTCACCACACACAAAAAAGTGATAAGTATGTGAGCTGATGGATAGGTTAGTTAGCTTGATTGTGGTATTCGGTTCATAGTGTATACATATATCAAAATATCATGGCATATGCTGTAAATATCTGCAACTTTTATTTGTCAATTATCCCTCAGTAAAGCTCTAGAAAGATCCCCAAACAAACAAACAATAAAAAATATAAACATAAAGGCAAAGAGAATGGAGGAGGAGAACATAACAAAATTTTGAGAGCTTTGAAAGAGACGAAGAAAGCTGAATTGTAGCTGGAGGTTGAGAAAGCTGAGAGCAGCCTGCTTTCCACTGTAGGACCCTCAGAAGGGCATAAATTGCCAGCACCAGCCCCCAGAAGACAGGTCATCGGCAAGAGGAAAAATCTCTGGGGAATCTGACCAGCCTATGAGGAAAGACCTAAAGATAAACGTGCAGAGAGTATCAGGCAACAGCCCACACCGTGTGCACAGCGCTTACGATGCACACACTGCCTAGGATTGTCAGCCATTTGGGAAAAACATCCAAATGATAGAACAGAAAGTGAGGGAGAGAGAAGGAATCAAAGAAATAATTCAAGGAAACTCCAGAAGAATATGAATTTCTAGATTGGAAAGGCCCACCGAGTACATGGTGCAGTGGGTGAAAATAGACTGTCAACAAGGCACACAATTTTGAAAATTTTAGGCACTGGTTACAAAGACAAGATTCTACAGGCATCCGTAAAGAAAAAAGAATGGCTCGTGTACAAATAATCAGTTCCTCAGTCACACTAGCCTCATTTCAAAAGCTTAATAGCCACATGTAGCTAGCGACTACTGTATCGGACAGCACAGGCATAGAACATTTCCATCACTGCAGATCATTTCATTGGATAGCCCTGCTCTCCATACCTCTGCTCTTGACTTAAATAGACTTGCCTCTATGAAATTGAATTTCCTCCATACTTCTGTGTTGGCCAATCTTCCCTGATTACATTTCGTTTCTTGTTTTGTTGTACGATAAATACATATTTCTTTTTAAAGTGCACATGTGTCAACATCATTGTTTTTATTTTGTTTTACAGTTCTTTTTTCAGCAATGACATTTGGGACAATTACAAATCAAGATCTGCCCGTGATCAAGTGTGTTTTAATCAATCACAAGAACAACGATTCATCAGTGGGGAAGTCATCATCATATCCCACGGTAAAGTAATATTAAAATTATACCTCGAGCTGTTTTTCTCTAGAGACCATACTTTATGAGCTATTGAAACCTACCGTGGTTAAATGAGCTTTTCTTTTTTATGCATTTAAGTTTATCATGTACTCACATCTGGCGCAGATACGACATCTATACTCCTAGCCACCTGGCTCTCCATTCCATCAAGAGCCACGTTCTCCTGTGGGTGTGGATGCAGGAAGGGCACTGACTGATACCCAGCACGAAGCAGTAACCAGCACAGTCTTCCTTTGATGCCCTTGGGGGATTGGTTCCAGGACTCCCATGGATGCTGAAATCCACGGATGCTCAAGTCCCTGATTAAAAAAAAGGCATAGCCTTTGCGTATTACCTATGTATGCACATCCTCCCATATATATTAAATCATCTCTAAATTATAAAACCTAATGCAATGTAAATAACTGTTATATTGTATTTTTAACCACTTCGGTACCAGCGTTGACTATAGTCGACAGCCACAGATGAACGCGAGCGTCGACTTTAGCCGACAGCCTGATACGAAGGCGCACAGCCGAGCGTCGACTTTAGTCGACAGCCAAAAGCTTTTACTTTTATAGCTTTTATCTCTGCATTTGCAGTGTGTACATTCAGCTAATAAGTTACTATGAATCTGTGACCTTTTAACAAGTCCTTAGTAAGAGTTATTATAGTTATTTTCCTAAAGCTGCCTGTAAAGTAAAACAAGCTTTCAGTGCTTTAAAGCTTTCCTCATCACATAAGAGCAAAACGGATTCATCGTCAATGCACAGCACACGCTATCGTGCGGACTGTGAGTGCCGGCTGTGGGCGAGGTGTCGCGGCCGGTGAGCGCCGTACCCAAGTGGTTAAAGGAATAATGACAAGGAAAAAAGTCTGTATATGTTTGGTACAGATGCAACCATCCATTTTTTTTTTCCTGAATATTTTCAACCTGTGGTTGGTTGAATTCATGGGTGGAGAATCCACAGTTTCGGAGGGCTGACTGTATTTCCTTTTCTCCTTAAAGAGAATCTGTGCTTCTCTCCCAAACCTGTATCCCTAATTTCCAACTGCCCCCGTATATAAATAGATTTTCCACTTGCACATTAAATCCACCTATATGATTTATTTCATTTCTATTTCCCTGTACCTGCTCTTGTTCTTGTATTAACTGATTTCTGTTTATGCAACCATCTAGTTCCCAGGCTTGAAAGCTCAGCATCGTTTTGGAGTCCTTCCCCTCCCTTGCCTTCACGTTCAGTCAGTTACAAAGTCTTGTCAAGTCCCTTTAATGGTTCTCCTACAGTCATCTCATGTTCTCTAGTCTCACAGCCACTTCCCTGATTCAAGCCGTCATTAACTCCCTCATAATCACAACAATATCGTATTCCTCCCGGATACTGCTGCCGGCCCAGCCTTCCTGACGCACGGCCACGACCCTTCACTGCCTGGCTCCGGACCTCAGGAACTTCCCACTGCTCAGACTGACACCCACGTCACTCCATAATCTGCTCTGGCTCCTTCAAGCTGCAGCCTTGTTCTTCATCACTCCCCTCTTATGCTGTTCATCTTACATAGCTATTCCTGCCTCTCTACTTGTTTTTTATTTTTAACATTTAGTGAATTTACTTGAAGGAAGCTTAAATGGTGGAGAACTGAAAATAGTATCTATATACAACAAAAGTGAATATAAATTAGCCAACTCCATGGAAATTTCCAGTTAGTGATTTATACAAATAGTTGCCCTATTTTCTTTTAAATAGGCATAAAACGTAAATATATAATGTGATGACGTGCTCCCCTCAAATCAGAGATATTAGAGATATTCTCAAGTTTTAAAAACAATGTGAAACAGGTTTAATAACAACATTCTACATAGATATAAAACCTCCGATTTAATACATGATTTTTGGTAAGGAGCGGTGGCTCATACCTGTAATGCTAGCACTTTGAGAGGCCAAGGTGGCAGAATGGCTTGAGGCCAGGAGTTCAAGACAAGCTTGGGCAACATAGTGAGATTCCATGTCTACAAAAAATTAAAACATTAGCCAGGCCCCGTGTACTTGGGAGGCTGAGACAGGATTACGTGAGTCCAGGCGTTCGAGGCCGCAGTGAGCTATGATCCAGACACTATATTCCAGCCTGGGTGATGGAGTGAGATCCTGTCTCTAAAAACATTAAATAAATAAATAAAACAACCTTAAAAAATTAATGATGATTGATCTTGGTTCCTAGTAATAAATCATATATATATATATATATATATTTTTTTTTTTTTTTTTTTGAGACAGAGTCTCACTTTGTTGCCCAGGCTAGAGTGAGTGTCGTGGCAACAGCCTGGCTCACAGGAACCTCAATCTCCTGGGCTCAAGCAATCCTACTGCCTCAGCCTCCCAAGTGGTTGGGACTATAGGTATGCGCCACCATGCCCAGCTAATTTTTTGTATATATATTTTTAGCTGGTCAATTAATTTCTTTCTATTTTTAGTAGAGACGGGGTCTTGCTCAGGCTGGTTTCGAACTCCTGACCTTGAGCAATCCGCCCGCCTTGGCCTCCCAGAGTGCTAGGATTACAGGCGTGAGCCACCATGCCCGGCCCCTATGTTATTTTTTAATATATTATAAATTATATTCTTATGCAATATTCAGATTATATTAAGACCCACTAGTTCTTTTTTATTTTTCTTTTTTTTTTTTTTTCGGACAGAGTCTTACACTGTCTCCCAGGCTAGAGTGCTGTGGCATCAGGCTAGCTCACAGCAACGTCAAACTCCTGGGCTCAAGCCGTCCTCCTGCCTCAGCCTCCCAAGTAGCTGGGACTACAGGCATGCGCCACCATGCCTGGCTAATTTTTTCTATATATTTTTAGTTAGCCAATTAATTTCTTTCTATTTTTAGTGGAGACGGGGTCTCTTGCTCAGGCTGGTCTCAAATTCCTGAGGTTGAGCTATCCACCCGCCTTGGCCTCCCAGAGTGCTAGGATTACGGGCGTGAGCGACCGCGCCCACCAAGACCCACTAGTTCTTAAGCCATATTAAACAAATAACCATACAAATCCTAACTGCTGCAAAGATGAACGGTCTTCATAGTGCACTTTCAGTTTGTTGAAGTTGAATCTACTCTTTTTTTGTATATTTCCCCACTTAAAAGTGAAGTAGATTGTGAGGGTTTCAGTGGCTTAAAAAAAATAAAAGTTTAGATTTATCCCACAGTTCACAGTTCTCAGATGAGACCGCTTTCTGGAAATTTCTTGCCTGGGGATGTTTTGAATAACCAAGCATTCTTTATACCACAAAACTTGTCATCGCAACTGGAATAGGTAGGCATCTCCATCCTCAGCTATATTGCCAGTGTATCCTGGCACCACAGTGAGACAGTTTTACTGTTCCCACAATCAAATTAATTGCTGTCTAAAATCTGAATATTTCTATCACTCATAATGTCTGTTTGGGATGATAGTTCTGACCACCTCTTTTTATGACTGCTTGAAGACAGCATAGACCAACGGTTACATAGTCTTCAAATTTGCTTTTGAGCAATGACTTTACTAGAGACAGCAAGTCTACACAGCAGCCAGGTGAGATGTGCCGTTTATCTCCCTGTGAACTGTTGGAGAGACAGGCAGGCATCCACTACAACTCGAAGGTTACCTCTCCTCACCAAGCAGCTACAAGTTCATTCACTTCTCTTGCTCCAGAAAGTCAAAGCTGCACGTAGTCTCAAATTCCTCCTGAACAGAACTGTGCCATCACATCAAAGGCCTGAGAAACCTAAATAAAACAGAACAGAAGCACAAAATCCCCACTGTTCTAATGATGGGTTTTCTGTCTGGGAAGAAGCAGAGTCACTGAAGTTTACCAAATGTGTTTGACCACCATGGCCTCATATTTCGGGCAGGTGGCCTGCATCGGCCAGCTCATTTCCTTTATTTCCCATGTCACACTTCCCACTTCTAGACGACAAGTTTTTTTTGGGGGGGGGTGTCTTTGTTTGTTTTGGGGTTTTTTGTTTGTTTTTTTCCTGTAACAAGGATTTGGAAAAGAATGACGGACTTTCTCTGTGCAATAGATCACCTTACATAGCTTCTCTGCACTCTGCACAGCTTGTCCAGCTGTTTTATTTATGTAAGCAGGGAACTGTGTTAGAGATTTCTTAGGCAACTTCATGTCCTTACTATTTAGTGATTGTTGTTCTAAGAAGATCAATGAACTGAACATCACTGTTATTACAAAAGTTCCATTTTTTTTTTAACACTGTGGGTTTTAGACGCCACAATCTCTTAAATCCCAGTGCCTCGTGGTACCACCAGCCTCTGCCCAGCTGGGCTCAGAAGAACCTGGCCTGGCAGTCAAGAGCATCCCTCCGCTCCTGGGGGGGCGTAACTGTGCTGTCCCAGCACCTCCGCCCTGGTGCCACCACTTCTGTATTGTACTTTTACTGTGTGATTCTCTTTGCTGTTCTCCCTCCTCTGAGGCCTTCAGATTTGTACAACCAAATTAATTTTTAAAATCTTTTTATCTTGGCTGGGCGCGGTGGCTCATGTATAATCCTAGCACTCTGGGTGGCCGAGGCGGGTGGCTCATTTGAGGTCAGGAGTTCGAGACTAGTCTGAGCAAGAGTGAGACCCCCCCACCCCCTGTGTCTACTAAAAATAGAAAGAAATTAGCCGGACAACTAAAAATATATAGAAAAAATTAGCTGGGCATGGTGGTGCATGCCAGTAGTCTCAGCAACTTAGGAGGTTGAGGCAGGAGGATTGCTTGAGACCAGGAGTTTGAGGTTGCTGTGAGCTAGGCTGACACCATGGCACTCTAGCCCGGGCAACAGAACAAGACTCTATCTCAAAAAAAATTTTAAACAATAAAAAATAAAACCTTTTTATCTTGAAAGAATTTGAGATTTAGAGGAAAGTTGCACAGTTAGTGTGGTGGGACAGGAAATGGGGAGATGTTAGTTAAAGGGTACAAAGTTTCAGTTAGGCAAGAGGAGTAAATTCTGGAGATCTATTGTACAGCATGATGACTATAGTTACTAATAATGTATTGTAAGCAGTCCTTAAAATTTGCTAATTAGATTTTTAAATGTTCTTGCCAAGTCTGAGTGTGGTGGCTCACACCTATAATCCTAGCACTCTGGGAGGCTGAGGTGGAAGGATTGCTTGAGCTTAGGAGCTTAGGAGTTTGAAACCAGCTGGAGCAAGAATGAGACCCCGTCTCTACTAAAATTAGAAAAAATTAGCTGGATGTGGTTGGTGGTGTACACACGTAGTCCCAGCTACCTGGGAGGCTGAGGCAGGAGGATCCTTTGAGCTAGGAGTTTGAGGTTGCTGTGAGCTAGGCTGATGGTACTGCACTCTAGCCTGGGCGACAGAGCGAGACTCTGTCTCAAGAAAAATAAATAAATAAATAAATAAAAGCTCATGTCACAAAAAAATGTAACCTGATGGATATGTTAATTAGCTTGATTTAATCACTCCACATTGTATACCTATATCAAAACATCACATTGTATACCATAAATACATACAATTTTTTATTTGTCAGTTAAAAAATACAAAACAGAGTTTCTATATACCCATCACCCTGCTTCTCCTAATGTTAACATCTTACATAATCACAGTGCGATGACCAAAACCAGGAAATTAACTAAACTACAGGCCTAATTCAAATTTCACCAGGTTTTCCACTAAATGGCCTTTTTCTGTTCTAGGATCCCATCTGAGATCTCTTGCATTGCATTTAGCTGTCATGTCTCTTTAGCCTCTGTCAGGCTGTGACAGTTCCTCAGTCTTTCCTTATCTTCCATGACCTTGACTTTTTGAAAAGTACCAGACAGCTGTTGTATAGATTATCACTGAGTTTTAGTTTGTCTGATGTTTCATAATGAGATTGAAATTATGCATTTTGGGCAAGAATTTCCCAGAAGTAATGTCATGTCCCTCCCAGCATGTCATATTAGGAGTTATAGGATATCACTCAGTCTCATTAGAGTAAGATTGTGTGTGCCAGCTTTCTCCACTGTGAAGTTGCTGTTTTTTTCCCTTGTAATAAATATCTTAGGGGAGATGCAAGTATCTTGTTTCTCCTCCAATTTTCACCTACTGATTTTAGCATCCACTGGTGGACCTTACCTACACTTATTACCATGGTGTTTGCCTAATGGTGCTTTCCTTTTTCCTTTATTCCTTGTGTCTTTAATTGGAATTCTTCTGAGGAAGGCCTGTCTCTTCCTCTCCATTTTTTTTTTTTATTTAGTCCATTATTTATTTATATCGGTATGAGCGCAAGGATATTTATTTTATCCTATGTGTTATAACTATTATTATTTATTGCTACCATTATTTATTTTGTTGCTCAAATTGTTCCAGCTGTGGCTATCGTGAACTGCTTCAGTTTGGCTTCTCTGTCCTTTCAACATGTCCCCATCTTTTCTCAAGCCCTTCTTTACCTTGTGGCACTGCAAGATCGTTCAGGCTCATCTTGTATTTGCCTTGCCTTAGCCCTGGAATTAAGAACTTACCCAAGGAGCACTGGTTGGGATGGTATTTAGAAACCAAGGTCTGAGAGCTGGGTGTGCTAATTTATGCTGGAGTGTCATTGCTTCTAGGCTCTCTCAGCAGACAGAACTAGGCAATGTAGTATATGGATAAACTAGCTTTAGAATTGCTAACTCGTACCACAGTGAGAAATAGATTTACTAACTAAAATACAGTATTTGTGTACAGTGCTTTTTGTCTTTAGCCTTATAATATTCAGAGTGTTATTTTCCAAAGTTACTTAGGTTAATTCTTTTCTTTCTCATCCCCTTCAATATAGTGGTTGCAATGAGCCTATGGGGACACAAGTCCAGAAAAATTTGGTTTTTATTATTTTATTTTATTTTATTTTTTTGAGACAGAGTCTCACTCTATCAGAGGGCTAGAGTGCCCTGGCATCAGCCTAGCCCACAGCCACCTCAAACTCTTGGGCTCAAGCGATCCTCCTGCCTCAGCCTCCTGAGTACCTGGGGCTACACGCGCACACCACCATGCCCTGCTAATTTTTTCTACTTTTAGTAGAGACAGGGTCTCACTCTTGCTCAGGCTGGTCTCGAACTCCTGACCTCAAATGATTCTCCCACCTCAGCTTCCCAGAGTGCTAGGATTACACGTGTGAGCCACCATACATGGCCAAGAAAATTTGGTTTTTAAATTTTCTCTCACACAGATACCAATTTACCATTGCTATATAGATTCTTATCTATATGCCCATAATCATAAAAATATTTACAGTATATTATGAATTTTATAATTATTATCTATACATTAATTTGCTAGGGCTGATGTAACAAAGTGTCATAGACTGAGTGATTTAAACAACAAAAATTGATTGTCTCACAATTCTGGAGCCTAGAAGTCCAAAGTTAAGATGTTGGCAGGGTTAGTTCTTTCCAAGGACTGTGAGAGGGCATCTGTTCCTGGCCTGCCTTCTTGGCGTGCAGATGGCTGCCTTCTTGTTCACATAGCGTTCTCCCTGCATGTGTGCCTGTCTCAAAAATCTCCCCTTCTTATCAGGCTGCCAGTCATATTGGATTAAAGCTTACTCTAATGACCTCATTGTAACCTGACTATCTCTGTAAAGACCCTCTCTCCAAAGAAAGTCACATTCTGAGCTACTGAGGGTTAGGACCTTCATGTATGAATTTGGAGGAGGAGGACAAAACTCAACCCCCAACAGTCCATACGACATTTTAGAAATGCAGCCTAAGGTTATTTATCTTTTCTTTAGAGAGTTATAATTAGTAGGATTTTCAGTTAGCGATGTGTTCTCAACGGGTTACAGCATGCTTGGGTGTTGTGTGCAGTATGTCAGCATGCATGCATTTGAAGGGAATGCATTCAACACCCAATTGTCATGAATCCACGTTGTTCTGTCTACAACATAGGTGTCAGGATCCCCAGAAGACCTTGGTTGTGCTTTGCGATCCAGGAGCTCAGGGACAGTGTATGAAGCAGCCACGGTGGAAGTGGATGTGCTGGCATCCGTCACGCTGCAGGTGCTGGTCAACACGCCAGGGAACATCTCTTGTCTCTGGGTGTTTAAGCACAACTCCCTGAATTGCCAGCCACACTTTGACTTACAGAACAGGTAAGAGGAGGATGTGCAACCTCTAGGATTTTTGGAGGAGTACTCTGTTGCATACAACGTCGTCCATTTGCAATTCCTTTTCAAGTTTCTATCCATGTTTGTTGTAACTCTTATCTCTAGTGAAATAATGAATTAAAAATATAATTGGGGCACGAACACATGACATAATAGATCTGTCCAATTCCATAGGATGTGGGACACAAAAAGTGAACTCCGATATAAACTGTGAACTTAAATTAATAATGTATCAATGTTGGCTCATCAATTATAACAAATATGTCATGCCTAGGCAATATGTTAATAATTAGACAAGCTCTGTATGTGGAGAGAAGGGCAGGTATGGGATGTCCTTGTGCTTTCCACTCAATTTTTCTTTAAATCTAAAGCTACCCTAAAAAATAAATTCTGTTAATTTATACAATTTTATAAATAAAAAATTATAAGTATATAGAAAGCAGTGAGTGGCTGGCAAAATGTAAAACAAATAGTGAAAAGAATATTTGGGATTTTTAAAGTGTCTTGTTTTTTAATTGGATATCGTGTTACAGATAAAAGGTAAAAAAATTTTCATTTCATTCTAGTTAAATATCGAGAAATTTCTGTCTAGGAAATGGATGGACCAAGAACATTTGGTTTTACCTATTTTGTTCTGCAATATAATAAGCAGAATTACAATGTTATTTGGTATCTACAAAATATTTTAGTGAGACATTGACCTGTCTGTAACAGTGGTCCTCAACATTTTTGGCACCAGAGACTGGTTTCATGGAAAACAATTTTTCCATGGACAGACGGGGCAGGGGTGGGGGTGGTTTCAGGATAATTCAAGCGCATTGCATTTATCGTGCAGTCAGACCTCTCTGCTAACGATACTCTGTATTTGCAGCCGCTCCCCAGCGCTAGCATCACCGCCTCAGCTCCACCCCAGATCACCAGGCATTAGATTCTCAAAAGGAGCTGCAACTCAGATCCCTTGCATGCGCAGTTTACAGCAGAGTTTGGGCCCCTATGAGAATCTAATGCTGCTGCTGATCTGACAGGAGGCGCAGCTCAGGCCTTGATGTGAGCGATGGGGAGCAGCTGTAAATTTAGATGAAGCTTTGCTGGCTTCCCCATTGCTTACCTCCTGCTGTGAAGCCCAGCTCCTAACAGGACCAGTACCAGTCCTCAGCCTGGAAGTTGGGGATTGCAGATCTATAAGGAACATTGATGTCATTATCCAGAAAAATATCTTAGCCAAGATTTGTGGATAATGACCAGACTCAAACTCTATGCTGATTGCTGCCATCTGCTGTCCTTGTCCTCTTGCTGAGTGAGACCAGACCAGACAGAAGCCATTTAGCTGGGTGCAGTGGTACTCACCTGTATTCCCAGCTACTCAGGAGGCTAAGGCGGGGACATCACCTGAGCCCAGGGTTTGAGTATTGCCTGGGCAACATAGTGAGATTCCTATCTCTGGAAAAAAAAATATCCACTTAATGGTTCTAAGGCTGCCCTTCTTTTTAATTCTTGGTGGTGTTCTGTTATCCCGGATCTGTAGAGAACGCATTATCTTTCCAGGAGCAATGCCGTAAATGGTACCCTAATGGCCTGAAAAGGGGACCATGCCCCTTGACAGAGGTACTGGAGAACATCTCTGTGACTGACTTATACCACTTATTTATATTTGTTCTTTAACGTCAGATAAATTCTTAAGTAATCTTCAGGGCAGTGGGTATAATTCTGAAGTCTAGTTCTAAATCTTGGAACACGTTTATTTTCCTTTCCTCTTTTGAGATTGTATTACTTCTGTTTTTTTTTTTTTTTTTGGTTACTTTTATCTTGAGATTAAATCCAAACACTCTGCTATTAAGAATTTTGGCTTAAAGTTAAAGACATGTTCTGGTAATGGTATTCAAATTTTATGCTACAACGTTTTTCACCAGATTGAGACCAAAACACAAAGTAGAAAAGTACGGTTCTTTTCACTCCGTACCAGTTGCTTAGCCAACATTATAGTTTTCATATGGGTTAGTTAACTTAGTAGCAAGATATGTTTAGTGACTTTTTCACTGAGAAGTATTGAAATTTATATCTGGACTCTGACTCGTAGGCAGGATGGTTGAACACCTAAGCTTTCAAGGGTTCACAAATGATACTAGGAGAATGAACGGTTCAGACAAAGCATGTCACCAAAATAAATCTGCAGAAGCAAGTCAAATATGCATTTTACTATACATCCTACTAATTTATTGTCTTTGTGAATGCAAATACGTGTATTCTTAAACCAATTTGATGTTCTAAGCAGGGCTTTTTGAATATAATGTGCATTTGGATCGTCTGGGGGATCCTGTTAAAATGCAGATTCTGATGCAGTAGGTCTAAGTGGAGCCCAAGATTCTGCATGTTTGCCAACTCCCAGCTGATGCTCCCATCACTGGAGAAAGATCACACTGGGAGCAATTAAAGGCCCAAAGGTCAGAAATTGTGACTTTAAATCCAACATCACTCAGCAAACTGCTCGGACTACTTTAAGCTTTACTCAGAGTGGGTAGCACCAAATACACATCAAATTTATCTCTTGGAAGAGAATGCCCCTAGCCAAGTTTACCCTTATCAATTATCTGAAAAGTTAAAAATACTAACACTGAGGCGCCTTTCTCCTCGTATCTATGTGGTATTCGGTGTAATTATCACTTCATAGGAAAATGCCTTGTGTCAGATTTTGCTTGAGTGTTTTCATTTAGTGAGAGAGAGGCACAAACCAGAACATTTTAAATCTCAGCCTGTCTCACTTGTACAGTCATCTGGTTCTGTGAGTGGGAAGCCGAGGCTGGTGACCAGGTGACTGGGCACGCACGATCACGGAGGGTGCTTTGGCATGGAAGGGCGTGGTATGCCACAGCCAGTGGGAGTGCGCCACCGAGGCCGTGCATTTTTGGCGGGAGTTTTCCTCCTAGAAGCTCAGGGAACAAGAGGCTCGTGATGGCGCAGGAACCTAACTCCCTGGCTCTCAGAGGAGGGGCTGGTTCAGAGTCAGGTCCAACTGCTGACGCTCGGGCTGCGTCTCGAACACGAGGGAGACCGTGTTCTCCACAGAGCAGCCCTCCGTGCTGGTGAGGATGACGGGACCGCCTTCTTAGTCAGTATGAAATTTTGTTTTTAGTTTCATGCATTTTCCAAAATAACTAGTTCTCCTTCCTGTTTTGCAGGGGAGTTGTTTCCATGGTCATTTTGAAAATGACAGAAACCCAAGCTGGAGAATACCTACTTTTTATTCAGAGTGAAGCTACCAATTACACAATATTGTTTACAGTGAGTATAAGAAGTAAGTCCAGCCTGCTACTAGTATTCCAGCCTGGAATACCACAGTATTCCAACGGAGTGGTTTACAGCCCAACAGCTTTGACCAGCTCCTCTAGACCAATATTCAGATTTCCCTCAATATGCAGTTAACTGGTTACATCGCTCCAACCATCCGTACAACCTATAGAGAACTGAGACTCTGACGTGTCCTGTGGCCTCTCAGAATGTGAGTGCTGTTAAAAAACCTGGGACATATGCCTCTATTCAGGTCCCTCATTTTTTCAGTAGCAGATGGCTGACAGGGAAGAAATGGAAAACATTTTGACCTTGGGGTCAGAAGACCCGGGTTCGAATTCTGGTTCTGATCCTACCAACCCTTTGGCGGGTCACTTAATCTCTCTGAGTCTCAGTGTGGGGTAAAAATATCTACCCAACAGGATTTTAAGGTCTCAGCACAATTTGATAGAATTTTCTGGAAGGATGAAAATGTTCTTTGTCTGCCTCGTGCCATTCATTAGCCACTGGCCACGTGGAGCCGTTGAGCACTTGAAATGTGGCTAGGGTGACCTTTTAGTTTTATTTAATTTTAATTAACTGACATTTGAATTTAAATAGCCACATGTAGCTAGTGGCTGCTGCAGTGGACAGCGCAGGTCTATGCAAATGCCAGACTGCACGCGCAGGGTAGAGAGCAGTCCAAGTGCCGTTACCAAGGGAGGCAGCTGTGCGGCTGGCGGAGTCACCACCTGCGTGTGCCGTCTGGCCTCTCCTTGTTTCGTCCTCACCACGCACTGGCATGTGCTCGCCGGGCGCGTGGCTTTGCCTCCCCTGACTGATAAGGACTGAAGGTGGCTGCAGTCACATATGTCCTCCTGTCTTAGACATACGTGATTGCCAGCGAAGCGCTCCAAAATCCCTGAGTTAAAAATGCTTTAAATTACGTTCCCTGGCTACACGTTTGTGCAACTTGCCAGATCCCCCTAATCTTTGCCTGTGACTCAAATACACAAAGCATGTGTGTCCAGCCCACAGAGGTGCCCCGGGTCAGGAACAACCGCAACTTCCCTTTGCCGGAGGTAGTCTGCTTGTGTCGTCTCAGGCGCTCACAGTGATCCTGCGCTGACACGGGCTAGGAAAGGGGCCGGGCTCTGAGCGGGGCGGCAGTGGGCACAGCTGGAGGCCCATTTGGGGGGTCTGCTCTTTCTGCACCACACGTGGGGCCTGGTGTGAGGGTGCAAGGGCTTGCCATTGACAGCTGTAACACTAACAGAAGACAGCACTTTAGATTCCCAGAAGTGTCATCTTACTGGGGTTGGGGGTGGGGGCATTAGGTTCTAAAGCCAGCCTGTAAGGTAAAAATCAAGCAAAGTCAAAATTTGTCAAGATTTGTTCTGGAAAGCCCTCTAATTACCCTGAAATTGGTAGGACCAGAGCCCTAGGAGCACAAAAGCCAAGAGTTAACCTATTGTTGCCCTTTGATTTTGGTCTTGTTCCCTGTCCCGTTCGTTCCCAGTCCCGCACCCGCTCTGTGGGACAGTAAGTGTGCGCCCCAGGTTGGAGACAACAGTTCTTGCTTTCTCCCTCTTGCCCCTGTCTCGTGCTGTCTCTCCCTCTCTGTTTTGCCAGGCATCTCTAGTCGTGTAAGGTAAGTGGGCACCTACCGTGCCTCTGTTTCATTTAGGGTCTCTTCTTTAACTTAAGATTTGCAGTGTAAAAACGTAACAATCATTTAAGTAAATTGTAACATGCTTTTAACAAACATTCTGCCGGGTGTTGAGGTCCAGAAAAAGAGGTGGGAGAGACTTGGCAACAGTCGCTGTGAAAAAGAGGAAAGGGTTTAGTTAACCACAAGCTCTGTATTAACCAACGGTTTGGCATGGTTGCTAAAAAAAGTAAATTTGAACCTTGGCAGTGTTCATGAAAATGTAACATTGACATGAAGGAAATTAATGGCGATTGTTATTTTCAGTACTATATATATATATATTTTTTTTTTCAGATACATACTGACAAAGTAAGAGCAATCAGTATAGCGAAGAAGTTGGAATTCCTTAAATTAGGAGCAGCTGAAGGAATTGGGAATGTTTAGCATAGAGAAGCAGCTTATTTTGAAAAGAGGAAAAGACTGACTGCAGTGTCATGTGGGGGAAATTCTTCTGGGATTTCAGTCAGGAAACCTGGACCGACTAGTTAAAATACCCTTGGATAGTCATTATCTCCCTCGACCGTGGTGTCTGATTTGAAATAGTCGAAGGATTTTCATGCAGAAGCAAAGCTAGACTTTTAAAAGTAAATTGCTCTAGAACATACAATTAGAATCAATGGGTAGAAATTACATGGAGAAAAAGTAAAAACCACCACAAGATGGTAAACGATACTAGCAGTTCACAATCAACAAAGGGTTAATAGTCATAATATATAAAGAGCTTCTGTAAATCAATAAGAAAAACAAAACAAAAACTTAGTAGAAAAATGAACAAAGGACATGAGTAGGCATGTTTTCAGAACGTGAAACCCAAATGGTTGATAAACATATGTTAAAAGATAACTTAGGCACATTAAAATTTTAGGGTTTATTTATCATGAATCTGGTAGTGCCAGACAGCAGTTGGGCGCCACTGAGGAGATGTGAGGGGAAAACTTTTATAAGGTGTTCACGGAAGCAAGACAAAATATTTGATTGGGTAAAGTGGAAAGTCCCTAGTTAGAGGTTAGTTGGCAGTTTCTAATTGATTACACTGAAGTTTCATTTTACTGCTTATACTTGACTGGGTTTGGGTTTGCTTATATAGGAATTCAAGGCACTAGCGCTATCTCAGCCTAATGGACTCCCAATTAATGATTTAAAACATTTAAAACATGTTAAATTAATAATTGAGAAATCAAATTAAGACCATGATGAGGTACCATTTTATAACTACTAGAATGTTGAAAATTAAGAAGTCTTGGCCGGGCGCGGTGGCTCACGCCTGTAATCCTAGCTCTCTGGGAGGCCGAGGTGGGCGGATCGTTTGAGCTCAGGAGTTCGAGACCAGCCTGAGCAAGAGCGAGACCCCATCTCTACTATAAATACAAAGAAATTAATTGGCCAACTAATATATATAGAAAAAATTAGCTGGGCATGATGGCACATGCCTGTAGTCCCAGCTACTTGGGAGGCTGAGGCAGCAGGATTGCTTGAGCCCAGGAGTTTGAGGTTGCTGCGAGCTAGCCTGACACCATGGCACTCACTCTAGCCTGGGCAATAAAGTGAGACTCTGTCTCAAAAAAAAAAAAAAAAAAAAAAGAAGTCTTGGTAAGTATATAGGTGTTCTCATATCCTGCTGTGTAAATGTAAATTAGTATAACCACTATGGAAAACAAATTGCCTTTATGTGTAAAGCTGAACGTGCTCATACCATGTAAACTGGCAGTTCTACTCTAAGGTATATTATTAAAGAAACTCTTATATACATGCCTCAGTAGAAATGTATGGAATGTTCATAGCATAATGATTGATAATACAAAAAACTGGGAATAAACCTGGAAACAACCCAAATGTCCACTGCAAAAAAATGAAAAAATTGATTATGATATATTTACAAGTGGAATACTATATAGTAATAAAAATGAGTAAAGTATAGCTACGTGTAAAACTATGAATGAATCTTAAAAACATAGGTTGGGCCGGGCGTGGTGGCTCACGCCTGTAATCCTAGCACTCTGGGAGGCTGAGGTGGGTGGATCAGTCAAGGTCAGGAGTTCAAGACCAGCCTGAGCAAGAGCAAGACCCCATCTCTACTAATAATAGAAAGAAATTAATTGGCCAACTAAAAGTATATAGAAAAAATTAGCTGTGCATGGTGGTGCATGCCTGTAGTCCCAGCTACTCGGGAGGCTGAGGCAGGAGGATCACTTGAGCCCAGGAGTTTGAGGTTGCTGTGAGCGAGGCTGATGCCGTGGCACTCACTCTAGCCTGGGCAACAAAGTGAGACTGTGTCAAAAAAAATAAAAAATAAGTTGGATGAAACAATGAAGCTATGGAAGTTACATATTGAGTGATACTATATTTTGAAGCTGAAGAACAAAATAAATCAATATGTTGTTTAGGTATACATATATTTGTGGGAAAACTATTTTAAAGAATGCAAGAATAATAAACACAGAGTTTAGGATAAAGGTTACCTAGGGTTGAGAAATGGGGAGAAGCAGAAAAGTAGATTAAAAGGTATTTATTAGCTGGGCGCAGTGGCACATACCTATAGTCCCAGCTACTCAGGAGGCTGAGGCTGGAGGATTACTTTTTTTTTTTTTTTTTCCACTATTTGGGTGACATGGAGGATCACTTGAGACCAGGAGTTTGAGGCTGCAGTGAGCTGCAATAGTGCCTGTGAATACTACTGAACTCCAGCCTAGTGAGACCTAGTCTCACAAAAGAAAAAAAGATATTTATCAATATTAAGTTAGATAGTGGGTCTGTTGACATTTGTCGTTAATATGCTTTGAAATTCACACTTCATCTATTCTTTCGTATATATATATCAAACAATATGTAATATTTTAAAACAAAATTTATTATAAGGAGAGAGATTGAAATCCAATATAGGGAAACTTTCTTTAAAAGGAGAGAGATTAGAATTCAGTATAGGGAAACTTTAAAAAAAAAAAAAGTTTGTCAAAACATTGGAATGGCCTGCCTGGGATGTAGTGAACTCCAGTCCCTAGAGAAGTCCAAGCAGAAGTAGAAAGTTTGTGTTAGGGGTGGCTGGGAGCGGAGGGCAGGGAGTGTGTGTGAGCTAGTGAGTGAGTGTGTGCGTGTTGTATGTGTGTGTCCGGTGTGAATGGGAGGCTCAACTAACCTCTAAATTCTGTTCCAGTTCTAACTCCATCCTACTGTATTTCTGCATTTCTGTTTCTGCCTAGATCCAATTAGGGGAAGAAAGTTGAGTTTTAAACTATATGTTCAATAAACGTTTTAAGCTATACGTTATTGCTAGTTTTCTTTCTCTTATGCATATCAGTGTTTGTATTTTCCCATGACGTCACTCCGCTTACTTTAGTTATCTGTGGGTTTGTGAAATACCCAAAGAAATTGGCCACGAGGATAAATGCTAAAGTTGGTGTTGCAGCCAGAGTTGAATTTAATACAGTGGTTGGTTGGGGGCAGCACACACTGCTGTGGTATAAAATATAACTTTTCTTAATGCTGTAGAATCCTTTTCTGAGGGGGCTGCTAAGAGAATTATTTTCAAAATATTAAAATGTTAATAATTTATGATGCTTTAGATAGACTGCTTTACACATTAAGAAGACCTTACTTTAGAAAAATGGAAAATCAGGACGCCCTGGTCTGCATATCTGAGAGTGTTCCAGAACCGATCGTGGAATGGGTGTTGTGTAATTCACAGGGTGAAAGGTATGGCATGTATAAAGGTAACTGCTATTATTATTATTATTTCCTTCTGGTCTTTTTCTAACATAGTTGACATCATACCGTATGTAAAATTTAATTTATCCCCGTTTAAACAGGAAAGTTGGGCTTTTTACACTTAAAGAATGACTAGTATGGGCTTCCCAGGGAGGATGATGGGGGATTTTTTTTTAGTAAGGGGCATTTTGGAATTCCTCAAATCAATGGCAGGGTCTTCCCTGGGCATTGCACTACACAAATAAAAGTCCTTTTAAGTTGCAGGTTTGTTGGCTTCCTGAGAATCTTGCTGGGGAAAAATAGAAAGATACTGATTTTAAAGTGTAATTCTAAGTTAGAAATTTCCTGAGACTAAATGTTTAATTTGGGACTATTCCATTTGTTCTGGAGAAGTAGTCTAATAGGATTATTTAAGGATAGAGAATCTAGAGCCAGATAGCCTGGGTTGAACCCTTGTTTGCAGTGTGGCCTTGGACAAGTTGCTTAACCTCTCTGTGTTTCATCAGAAGAATGGGGATGGTAACAAGTACTTACCTTAAGGATTGCTGTGATGATTAAATGGGTTGATAATATTCAAAGAACATTGAACAGTGCCTGGAAGACAGTTAAGTGTAGTAAAAACGTTTACTTTTGTTTTTCATATGTGCCATAGCTAGCTAAGTTCTCACAAAGTAAGAATGCATGCAGTTTGCACTAATTAAATTTTACGAAACAACTCTTATTGGAAAGTGGGCTGGGCATGGTAGTTCATACCTGTAATCCCAGCATTCTGGGAGGCCAAAGCAGGAGGATTGCTTTAGCCCAGAAGTTTGAGACCAGCCTGGGTAACATACTGAGACTCTCTCTCTACAAAAAAATTTAAAAAGTAGCCAGGCATGGTGGAGCGCATCTGTAGTCCCAGTTACTCCAGAGGCTTAGGCAGGAGGATCCCTTCAATCCAGGAGTTTGAGGCTGCAGTGAGCTATGATTGCATCACTGTAGTAAATAGGAGAAAAAGTAAAAAATCAGGTTACCGAATGATAGGAATGAATCCCAAATTTTAGAAGTAGAAAAATAGTTTATAGGCTGGGCGTGGTGGCTCACACCTGTAATCCTAGCACTCTGGGAGGCCGAGGTGGAAGGATTGCTGAGCAAGACCCATCTCTACTATAAATAGGAAGAAATTAGCCAAACAACTAAAAATAGAAAAAAAATTAGCCGGGCATGGTGGCGCATGCCTGTAGTCCCAGCTACTCGGGAGGCTGAGGTAGGAGGATCGCTTAAGCCCAGGAGTTTGAGGTTGCTGTGAGCTAGGCTGTTGCTTCGGCACTCTAGCCCAGGCAACACAGTGAGACTCTGTCTCCAAAAAAAAAAAAGAAAAGAGATTATAGATGTATATGTACTGTGTATATAGAAAAAAAGATTGGAAAGATATACACCAAAATAGTAACCATTGTTATCTCAGGGTGTTAAGAATATGGATAATTTAAAATTCTTTTCTTTGGGTTTTTCTGTATTTTCCAAAATTTCTACAATGACCCTAATTATGGTTGTCTTGTAATAAGAAAAAATAACTCAAGGAAAGATACGTAAACAAAGAAAAATAATACGCTTGACAAAAATGGTAAAGAGAAGAGTGACTCCATGCAAACTCCAAAACCATTATTGGCTTTGGGAAAGGGGTAGCCAGGGAAACTCTGTTAGGAACCTAAGTCCATTTTCTGGTTTCTCCGGTCAATACTGATAGGGTCTTGGCCAACTTCCCTCGGTAGTGACACCTTGGCTTTCCTTCTCCATTTGCTGTGGGAACTCACTGATGACTTTTGCAACATCAGCCTCTCCCCTCGCTGGGTGTATATTTCTGTACTTTAAAGAAAAAACACCTGACTTGGAAAACTTCACTAAAGCCCACATCATGCTTTCTCTCTCTCTCTTTCTTCTTTCTCAATTCTTCCTTTCTTTTCCCTGTCTTTAAACAACAACAACAAAAAGAGGTCACCACACGTGAAAAATGTTCAAGTGTTTTATTGTGTAATTCTCCTGAGTGGTATGGTAATGAGTTGAGCTAATGAGTAACTAGTTCCCTAATGAGCCTTAGCGAAAACCACAGATTTGGGTTTGTCTCTTGACCTGCTGTTGTCTTTGTTCCCCTCAACCTGGCTCTAGAACCTTGAACTTTGTTCTCCTCCTGCACATTCTTTTGTCATTTTAAAACCTGTTTAGCCGAATGGCATCTACTTTCTAATTGCAGCTGTAAAGAAGAAAGTCCAGCTGTTGTTAAGAAGGAGGAAAAGGTACTTTATGAATTGTTTGGAACCGACATAAGGTGCTGCGCAAGAAACGAACTGGGCAGGGCATGTACCAAGCTGTTCACAATAGGTAACACTACGATGTCCTGTGCTTTTACTTTCAGTGACTAGTCTTTAGAAGCTATCGGGGACTAACAGTAACTGCGTAGGTGATCATTCAATTTCAGAAAATCTGTAGTTTCTTCATACCATCATAAATGTGTTATTATGGATTCCATAAATGCTGATTCTTCGTAAAAGAAAAGGCAATCTCTAAAAGATTGTTTTACTAATGTGGTTCAGCACACTTGAGATGATGCTAAAAATCTTTGTTCTTCAGAATGTTCAGGATATATTTTGTGATGAGGAAGAATAACTTTTTTTCTTACTCAGGATTTTTTTCATCTTCTAGATCTAAATCAAACTCCTCAGACCACACTGCCACAATTGTTTCTCAAAGTGGGGGAACCCCTGTGGATAAGGTGTAGAGCTGTCCATGTGAACCACAGATTCGGGCTCACCTGGGAATTAGAAAACAAAGCCCTCAAGGAGGTAACAGGACAGTTTGTATTCTGAAAAATGCAGTAACAAGTAACCAATAGCACAGGTTGCAAACATTAAATTCAAACTCTGTTTTATTAAAACCTAGGGCAGCTACTTTGAGATGAGTGCCTATTCAGCAAACAGAACTATGATACGGATTCTGTTTGCTTTTGTATCATCAGTGGGAAGAAACGACGCTGGATACTACACTTGTTCCTCTTCTAAGCATCCCAGTCAATCAGCGCTGGTTACCATCCTGGGTAAGGCAGGCTGCTCACGCAACCTTTATTCATATTTTTAGTTGCTTTAGTGTGGAATATGAGGTGCATAATACAAATTCTGATTTCAATTTAATGTTACTATCAAAAAGCTAAAAAATACACACAACTGAGTTAAAATAGCTTTGCAAAGATAAACTGCCCACTCCCTTTTCCACTTAAACCAGACCTATTGGAAATGCCGCTGTCTTTGTACATAGCACATTGTGATGTGACCATGTGTTTGTGGACTTTTGTCCTCCAATAGACTGTAAGCTTCCTAAGGGTGGGGACAATCCCTTCTATCCTTCTAGTCCCAGGAACTTGCAAGAAGCCTAACCCAAAATAGGCACTTAATAAATACTTGTTCTAAGAACCAGCCAACTGCGAGGGCAGTGAGTGATAACTGAGAGAATGGTACAAGCCCTTAGATGCATTGAAATCTGAGTGGGCTACGCAGGGTTTGAAAATAACCACATTAAAGCAATCTCAGATTGGGGTGCAGCCTTTAGCCGTAATGCAAAATGCTAAGAAATGCAGTGATTCTCTTAGCAAATGATAAGGAAGTGTTCCATAAGGAAACCTTGCGAATACTGCTAGCTGGATTGCTCTTTTATTTGTGCCTTGAGATTATTTTCTACGGGACCTGTCACAACAGAGTTGTACTGGCTGAGAGCAGGGGCTTCCAGACTCTGTTAGGGGACCCCAAGAGTGTACATAGGAGTAGGGAGCCCTTTAGCCTCTTGAAATTGCCTGCAAAATCTATAGGTTTATTTATACATTTCTCTAGGAAGATAGCCAATTATTTATATTCCATTCTTAAAGGAATCTTGACTCTAAGAGATTATGAGTGCAGGCTTGGACCCAGGTGTAGGACTCCTGTATTTGCTCTGGACTGTGAACTCTGACCGTGTGGCAGCCTGCCAACACCTGATTTTCCATGCATTAAACTGATGAATAAAAGTTTATCTTCTCAATGTATTTCCATATGAACCTCATTATCTAATGTACAAATTCATTTCTTTTTACAGAAAAGGGATTTATAAATGCTACCAATTCAAGTGAAGATTATGAAATTGACCCATACGAAGAGTTCTGTTTCTCCGTCAGGTTTCAAGCGTACCCCCAGATCAGGTGCACATGGACCTTCTCTCAGAGATCATTTCCTTGTGAACAGAGTGGTCTTGAGGATGGATACAGGTGAGACCATGCAGGGCCCTAAGACATCATTTTTACCACAACTCTCTTTCCTTGTTGCCCTCGAAAAGGGCAGTTTTGAACTGATGGATGCAAATATTACGAGTTTATCTGTTATGGAGTTGGAATTGAAAACGAGAACACAGGCCGGGAGCAGTGGCTCACGCCTGTAATCCTAGCACTCTGGGAGGCTGAGGCGGGTGGATTGCTCAAGGTCAGGAGTTTGAAACCAGCCTGAGCGAGGGCGAGACCCCATCTCTACTATAAATAGAAAGAAATTAATTGGCCAACTAATATATATATACACACAAAAAATTAGCCGGGCATGGTGGCACATGCCTGCAGTCCCAGCTACTTGGGAGGCTGAGGCAGGAGGATTGCTTGAGCCCAGGAGTTTGAGGTTGCTGTGAGCTAGGCTGACGCCACGGTACTCACTGTAGCTTGGGCAACAAAGCGAGACTCTGTCTCAAAAAAAAAACAACAAAAAAAAATGAGAACACAGGCAGCAAATGTGAGGGGTTAGCAGCAATCTTACAATCGCCTTAGCTAACAACCTGCATCATAAAAATGGAGTCATACTCGTCTGAGTACGGTTCTGTGGCATTTTCTCAGTCACAAGATCGTTGCTTCCTGTTCGAGAGTGTGGGGCTCTAGTCAGTACACCCAGTCTCCCTCAGCACATTTGCAGATGATTGAGGAAGTAAAACTTCTTGAAAACAGGAAAACATTACCTGTAGGTGTATTAAGTTTTCAAAACGTAAATACAGAAATAGCACCATAATAAGTGGTGAAGGAAAATTCCGTTTTCCTGGGGATCTGTACAGCTATGCTCACTCTCTCATGGGAGGAATTCTTCATTCCTTCTTTGCCAAAGAAACAGCAACCGTGTGTAGTAACATGGTTTCGAGCTAGCCTGCAAGGGACTGAGATGCACGTGTTATCTGTCAAACAAGTCAATGATCTAGAATAAATCGTTGTATCTAAGCAAATGTTAAAAATGTGGATTGCTGGCTCCCATTCCAGACATGCAGAATCAAAATTGGGGCAAACTCTGCAGTTTTTTTTTATTTTAAGGGACAGGGTCTCACTCTGTCGCCCAGGTTGGAGTGCAGTGGTAGGATCACAGTTCACTGCAGCCTTAAACTCCTGGGCTCAAGCGGTCCTCTGGCCTCAGCCTCCCAAGTTGTGGGGACCACAGGCGTCCCACCACAATGAACTGATTTTTTTAAAATTTGTTTTTGTAGAGACAGGGTCTTGCTATGTTGCCCAGGCTGGTCTTGATCCTCCCGCCTCAGCCTTCCAAAGCAGTGGAATTAAAGGAGTGATCCACAGCATCCAGCTCCAAAATACTATCATTTTAATGCAAAATCAAAGGCCGGGCACAGTGGTTCATGCCTATAATGTAGTGTTTTGGATATATTGAGTTAAATGGAATCTATTATTAAACTTAACTTTACCTGTTTCTTTTTACTTTCTTTATGTAGCTAACTGGGAATTTAAAAATAACATCTGAGGCTTGCATTTGTGGCTCACAGTGTTATATTTTCCTGAGTAGTGCTGGTCTAGATGATGAGTAGCAGTTAAGTTCTTTTCACCTTGATTCTGCAAAGTGTTTGTTTCATGATTATTGTGCTATTCTTCATACCCCAAAGTCATCTGTAACTGGTGTTTGCTTAAATTTTGTAAAATAGTCAGAATGCAGAGTTTGCATGGAACCCTGCAAACACCCTAATCTTTAATGCATTTTTTTTTTAGAAGACATCTCGCTCTGTTGTCCAGCCTGGAGTGCAGTGTGGTGTCATCATAGCTCAGTGCAACCTGCAACTCCTAGGCTCAAATAATCCTTCTGCCTCAGGCCCCTTAGTAGTTGGGACTACAGATGTGCACTAACACGCCAGCTAATTTTTCTATTTTTTGTAGAGATGAGGGTCTTGCTATGTTGCTCAGGCTAGTCTCGAACTCTTGTCTTCCTCCCACCATCCTCCCACCTTGGCCTCCCACAGTGCTGGAGTTACAGCGTGAGCCATCATGCCCAACCCAAAGCATTCACTTTTCAGATAATTAAGAATGCAGCCTTTGTCCTGTGAGCTGACTGACACACACGCCCCCTCACTCAGGTTCTCACCAGCAGCACTACTGAATTTGGGGCTGGACAATTCTTTGCTTGGGAGGACTGCCCTCTGCATCGCAGGGTGTTGACCTGCATCCCTGGCCTCCTCCCACTGGATGCCAGCAGTACCCCTTGTCCCAGTGTGGCAACCAAAAATATCTCCAGACATTGCCAAATGTCCCCTGGTGGGAAAAATCACCCTGGTTGAGAACCACTGCCTTAGAGATCACCCATAGTCATGAGCTCTTACTCAGAACTGTCAAACTTTCTAAAGTACGTCAGGGAGTCAGCCCCTCTCTACCCTAGTTGAACTGATTACCACTCGGCCTGTGCCCAGAAGGTAATCAGGGTATCCCTGTCCCCCATCTTCTTTGTATGGTGTCCTGGTGTTAGATGAGCTCTTAGCCTGATTGGAATCTCTTTTGAGTCAAAGAGAAAAAGGATCGATTGACTTTAGTTCAAGAAGTAGTACTTTAATACTCTCTTTATGGGTTTGATTCTATGATGGACCACAAGAGTGAGTAATGTCTCTTTCCTTCTACCCCTAAAATTTATACAGATTGCTACTGTGCCGGTGACATCTGGCATAACCTTTTGAGATTTTACCGAGTGACCAATTAGAGGACCATGTCTCTGATATATGGATTGTGGGCCGATCTAGTGGACTAGTTAATATAATTCCATTCCATGGCCACAATCCGCACCCCTGACCCAAGTTGTTATCCTGTAGAGGTAGACGAATGAATGAATTAGAGGAGATCCTGTCTCCTATTGTGTTTTGTAGCTCTCTCATTCATAACCATCTGGTAATATTGTTACCTATTTATATGTTGCATCTCACCAGTGGGTTTGTAAGCTTTATAAGAACAGGTGCTCTGCCATTTTTCTATCATTGTACGATGCCCTGTTCAGTAAATGTGTGTTTAATAAATGAATGAATTCATCACCACCCTTGGAAAACAGGTCAAACTGCATAGTCTGGGCCCAAGATAAGTCAACAGCATTCTCCTTGCACTACAAAGACCAAGCACATGGCACTTACCACAACACCCAACACTCAGTGTTTATTGTATTTGAAGTTCTTAAAGAGCTACAGTGTTTGTTGCTACTAATGACATACCCGTTGTTCTGGGCCACTACATACACAAGATAAAGGAAAGATGGAGCCTCCTTCAGGAAAAAGATGTTCAAAATATTGAACAAAAACTGGTCGGGCACAGTGGCTCACGCCTGTAATCCTAGCACTCTGGGAGGTGGAGGCAGGAGGATCACTTGAGGTCAGGAGTTCAAGACCAGCCTGAGCAAGAGCAAGACCTGGTCTCTACTAAAATAGAAAAAAATGGCCGAGTATGGTGGCGTGCACCTGTAGTCCCAGCTACTTGGGAGGCTGAGGCAGAAGGATTGCGTGAGCTCAAGAGTTTGGGGTTGCTGTGAGCTAGGCTGATGCCACAGCACTCTGGCCTGGACAACAGAGCAAGACTCTGTCTCAAAAAAAATTGAACAAAAAACAAACAATAAAAAATGTGAACACATCCCCAAGTGCTTGACAAGTCTTTTCCTCTCCACATTAGGCTCTGCATTGAGATGGAGGACAGCAGACTACAGTCTGAGTTCTTTCCAACTTTTTATTATAAAAAACTTCAGGTTTACTAATAAACTGAAAGACCAGTGCAGTGAGCATCTTTTACCCATCCAGATCTGACAATTTAAGTGAGATGAATTTGGTTTATGAAGTACAGTATTTTAATCACGTTGCAAGATTTTACAGGGAAAGTGACATGGGTTTTGGGTTTTTTGTTTTTTAATCTGTAACCAAAAGGCCTCTGTAATAACATTACTCCCAAAAAAGCTTTGGTGTGTTCATGGTGTATGTGCCAGAAGTTTCTCAGCCTCCCACCTTCACAGCTTCATTTCTCCAATTTACTTCCTCAAATATGACGGCGAAGTCCGTTAGGACTTGCCTTTACGTGTTTGCATTTTATTAAATTATAACTTTCCAGCCGTCCTGGTATCCTGGTTCTGCTAAAAGTTTCCGGTATATTTCACCTGTTAATTTGCATAATGTCCTATCTCTGTAGACTTAATCACAAGCAGCAAATCTATTAATACCTTAGCTTTTCCACATTTCGTGGTAAAAAGCTGCATGGGACCGTTACACCTTTTTAGTAGTGATCTGTCCTGAAAAGACTCTCCTTTGCCTTGCTTAAGCCTCGTGTTTTCTTTTCCCTGAAATATTCAGTCTCCCAACTCTACGAGGCTGAGCTCTGCTGGCGACGGGCACTAACTGAGCGCTCACCGGGTAAACAGCCGTGTGGCAGGTGCCGGCTCGGGGAGCCGCGCCAGGGTCTTGCTCAGAAGAAATGACAGAGGAAGCAGGCTCGCACAGACGAGTGATGTGTCCTTACAGAGGCTTACGGAGCCTGTGGGAGGAAGTTTTCCTCTTTCTTTCTTTTCTTGAAGGAGTTGAGCCTTGCGTGTAGGCAGAAAGGAGGGAGAGACGTTCGGGGCTAGCGAAATGCCAGGAGCTCCGGTTCACTCCTGCCGTTGGTGGCGGCGTCCTGGCTCCTGTTCTGCCAGGGACCGCACGCGGGTGCAGGTTATCAGCCACGTGATAGGAAGGCACGCACGGAGAGCAAGGCGTCCTCTCACCACGCGCCACACAACGGGCACAGTCCTTACACGGATTATTTAATTTCATCCTCACGATCCTATTTCATGGAAAATGGAAACTGAGGCTAGGCGACTTGTCCAGTCCCTTAGGGCAAGGTCCATACCCCTCATTCACTCCTGTTTTCTGGAATTGCCTTTTTTTTAAAGAAAAAGAACACCCATAATTCCACCTCCAGAGGTAACATTTCAGACTTTGTCTATGTAACCACCTTGATAGAAACGTAAGATGTGGATCTTCGTACAAACATGAAATACTCATGCCATTCTTAAGCCAACTTTTCACTTAAGATATATCATGAGTATTTCTTTATGTTAATAAATATATCCTTATATCCACATTATTGTTTTTAATGGCTTCATAGTATTCTACTTTTTATACATTTTTATCTTAACTATTGTTGGGAATTGACTTTAGGGGTCTTTTTTCTTTTATTTTTCTTTTTTAAAAAAAAATTTTTAATTTTCATTTTTTTAGAGGCAGGGTCTCACTATGTTGCTTGGGTTGGAGTGCAGTGGCTACTCGTAGGCACAATCATAGCTCACTGCAGCCTCGAACTCCTGGCCTCAAGTGATATTCCTTCCTCAGCCTCTAGAGCAGCCAGGACGACTGTGACCCACTGCTTTTTTTATTTTGATGTGATTTTCACACTTACTGTACACTCCAGAGTAAAGCTTCTAAATTTCTTTTTTTTAAGACTTTTTTTTGAGACAGGGTCTTGCCCTATTGCTGAAGCTAGAGTGTGGCGGCATCATCATAGCTCACAGCAACCTCAAATTGTTGGGCTTGAGCAGTCCTCCTGCTTCAGCCTCCTGAGTAGCTGGGACTATAGGTGCATGCTACCACACCCGGCTAATTTTTTCTATTTTTTAGTAGAAATGAGGTCTGGCTCTTGCTCAGGCTGGTCTCAAACTCCTGACCTGAAGTGATCCTCCCACCTCTGCCTCCCAAAGTGCTAGGATTACAGGCATGAGCCACCTCACCCGGCCCCTGAATTTTTATTTAATTAATTAATTAATTTATTTTCCTAGGGGGTGGAATGCCAAAAATATTTGTTTTAAACACCATGATACACAGGAGGAGAGGGGGAAAAACAGATAGATATTGTGCTTCAGCTTAAAATCCAGTCCTGCTCAAATGACATCACTTAGAATACCCTTAGCAGAGATCAAAGCTGGTCTTTGAATTTTTTTTTATTCAAAATGATTCCTGGCCTTGATAAGCCTCATAGTAATGATAATCTAATGTACCTTTTTGTTTATTATGTGCTAGGCATTATTGCAAGCACTTTATGCATAAGTGCTTTTTTATTTTGAAAATTTCTCTAACAAGTATATGAGGTAGTGTAACAGAGGGAGTGGCCTGAAAAAACAGCGAAAAATATTTTCTGTCTCTTTAAAACATCCTGCACTCCTTTTTGAGAACTAAAACCTGCATCCCTGCCTCAGGCCAATGGGTGGGAGGGGCAGGGTGAGTCTTTTGTTATTTGTGCTACAGGAGATGGCCTAGCGACCTGCAACCTGCATCTGCTGTAGTTGAACAGCAATTGCCTGAAGCTGAATGGCCTCCCTTTAAAAGCTTTATATTTCTGCTTATTATTAGGACAATGGCATTTCAGACTGGAGTCTCCATCCTCCTGCTTTGCCTGCAAAGTAATATACTTCTCTTTTCTTCTCAAACCACTTGTTCTCATTCTTCTGATGCAGACAAGTGCGAGTTTTCGGTAACAGGAGATGCTATTATTATCCTCATTTTACAGTCAAGGAACTGAGGTGCAGAGAGGTTAAGTGACTTGCTCAAGGTCACACTACCCGGGCAATGGCAGAGTTGGGATTCCAGAAAAAGCAGTTAGCTCCGAAGTCTGTGTTTTTAACCATTTCATTATATTGCTTCCTCACAACGATTCACTTCAAAATTGTGAGATTCTGAAACCCAGTATATAAGAAAAGAGAAAAATATATACCTGCCCTTTGGTTACTTAAAAATTAAAGTGTTTTCGACCCTCATGAGATGTGCCATGCTTTGCTATTGAGTTTTTAATGGTTGTACATTTCCGCCCCCAGCCTTGTCAGCTCCCCTAAAATCAAATGAAAATAAGCCTGGTGTTATATAGAGAAATATAAAGTCATCAGCACACCCTCCTTCCACCTGACAGTCTTTCTCTAACTCAGGACAGAAATTTGAACAGATCAGATTCAACTTCAGCCAGGCTGTGTTCACTGGCTCCACTGGCTGGAGCATGTGGGAACGCAGGGCTCCCTGGTCCACCTCCCTCAGCGCTGTGCAAAGCCACCTTCAGTCTTGCCAGCTCTTCGTTCTGCAGTTTCAGGAGCTCTCAGCTTCCCCATACATGTTTTATTACTCTCTGCATTCCGATTTGGCTTCCATTGTCCCTTACTCTTTGCATAAAGAATTCTTTCCGGTAAAGTTACTCCCTGAGCCACTGGAAAGAGCCTGTCCTTTCTCAACCCCTCCCCTCTAGGCGCTAAAGGGAAGATAAAAGTGACCTGCGCTGGTTGTGGTTACAGAGGAGAAAATTCTTTCCATAGCTGTAATGACAACACATCTTCTTCGTCACCAGGATATTATTTCGCTGTGAACTCGAATGTCCTGATTCCCGTCTCATGGCAGCTCCTCCTTTCTAGAAAAACCCCAAGGGAAAGAGGAAGCTTTGAATCTCCCAGTCCCCAATTTGCTTACTCCCCTTGGAATCCCCAGAGGGTTGGGCGATGTGGTTATTGTTGTTGTTGTTGCGAGTTAACTGTCATAAACAGAAGAAAAAGCAGTTTAAAGCAACCTGGATATTTGACTTTGTGTTCCGGCGATTTATGGGACCAATTTCTTACCTGGAAAGTGTTCAGATGAGTGAAAATATTTCAGGCACTATCTCGCCTAAACCGTGGCAAACCTCACTCTGTCAAGACAGCACAAAAGGCTGCGGAGGAAATAAGTTTACCAAACATTTTGCTTCTTTCTGCATGATGGTAAACAGCTGCATTGGCCCTTTCTTTTTCCCGCTTGATTGACTGTTGCCTTCGGTGTGGGGCTGGCCTGCGCGCTGGCTTCCTTGTTAGCTCTTTTCTCCTTTCTCTTCAGGGTCTTTGGCCGTTGTGCAGAGAGAATGACTCTGCGTCTCTGGAGTGCGCACCTTTCTTTCTTGGGCTGCTTGCCCGAGGTGGCCTTCCCTGCGCCCCCTTCTCTCCCAGGGTCTCGATGGGCTTTCCCCAATCTTCCTGTCACTTCTAGGTCACCAGCTATTTCCTTCTTGTCCAGAAGTAGGTCAGGGTAGGAAATTCCCCTCTTTCTTTCTTCAGCCTTGTTAACAAAGCAAATCAACAACTTCTTCAATGCTCAGCTTGTAACTGCCTGAAACTTTTGAGAGGTCAGGGAAATGAACCCTGTCGTCACTGTACACAGTCGGAATCCCCTGTTGGCTCCGGAGTTAAGGGCACGGCGCATTGATGTCACACAGACATGGGCTCGAAAGCTGCAGCTCTCCAGAATTCTGTTCTGCCCTTCACCCTCCGCCTCCTGTTCAGCACCTGCTGGGTCTGCTCTTTCCTCCCCTTCCCTGTTTTCCCTACTTGAGACGACACTCCTCTTGCCATGCTCTGAAACCCCAAATCCGAACTTTTATTTCCCCCGTCGGAGGGCGTCTGTCCCACATTCTACTGTAGCTGCCTATTTGCTTGTCTGTCTTCGCCACCGTAAATTTCGTGAGAGCAGAAACCCAATTTTTTGAGCTTGCCATTGTCTCCTCCGGTCCCCCCACAAATAGGGTCTCCCGGTGATGGTTGAGTAAACAAATGAACAAGTTCCTGGATTGCTACAACCGCCTCCAGACTTCCCCCCAGTAAACTCTTCCTTCTGCCACCAGGTGAACCTCACATCCGGCTCATGACATTCCACTCCCACTCAGGACGCCACACACCTTCTTCCTCTTTTTCCCATCATGCCTAGTTATTTGGGCCTGTTTCTCAAGGTCCCCAACCTGTCGGCGCCACTCTTCCCATTTCCCCCCACCTCTCCCATCTCCCCTCTGTTCTGCTGCGTCCCAACACCTCCCCCTGCGCTCGTGAGCGTCCTCGTGAGCCGAACCTGCCACTGCGGCCCCACGATTCCCATCCATGCCTTCAGCCACAGTCACATGCCTTCCTGTTGGAGGTCTTTCCTTTTGCTCTGTCATTGAAACTCATCTGTGAGCATCCAGCTCGAGGTTTACTTCCAGAAAGCCCCTGAGCTTTTCATCTACGCGGACCTCTGCCTTCTTTGCTCGCCTACTGGTCTGCAGTGAGATGCTTTACCCACTCCACTTGTATGTCTTGTCCACCCGCCTGGACTGTGGTACCCCTGAGGACAGGAGCTGTGTCCTTAGGTCTTCAGCACCCTGCACAGCTCCCTGTTGAAGGCTAGCTTTCCCTCTGGCTCCTCCTCCTCCCTGCCCACTTCCGGCAGTCTGCGTAGAGGAGGTCTAATTAAATATCTTCTGAACAAGGCTTGGGTTTTCTTATTCTGTTTTAGGGGAATTTTTTCTTTTCCTCCAATTTTGTTACTGTGAGTCGTGAAGGCATATTTGACAGCTCCTTGCTCCCTTACGTCCGCCTCACTATCCAACATGTCACTGCAGTGTCCAGCAACCCACGGGCCTGCTGGCATGGTGGGTGATCCCCAGCGTCAGGCTATCCATGTCAGAACACTGAGTGGGCGATCAGTGCTCCAAGTAGGTAGTAGAGCCTGCTGAGACCACTCGGGCGGCGATTTCTGCATAAGCTCAGCGGATTTGAGCCCTCATCACTGTGAATTGCTATGTAAGTTAGGGGGTGGTCATAGGTTCCACCTCCGACCAACGCCAGCAAGCCATCATTTCAGGAAGCAGGACAGCTACGGGCTCCTCCACCGCAGAGGTTCTTCCAGATTCTGCCAAGTTGGACTGTTCTAGAATGTATAGAACAGGAGGGGCAGGAATTTCCGTCTCTCTCTAAGGATCCTCAGCCAGCCCTTGCCCTTAATGTGCGTATGAATCACACAGAGGTCACCTTCCTTCCTTCCTTCCCTCCTTCCCTCCCTTCCTTCCCTCCTTCCCTCCCTCCCTTCCTTCCTTCCTTCCTTCCTTCCTTCCTTCCTTCCTTCCTTCCTTCCTTCCTTCCTTCCTTCCTTCCTTCCTTCCTTTTTTGAGACTGGGTCTTGCTCTGTTGCCTGGGCTAGAATGCAGTGGTGGCATCATAGCTCACTGCAGCCTCAAACTCCTGGCTCAAGTGATCCTCCTGCCTAAGCTTCCCAGAGTGCTAGGATTACAGGCCTGAGCCACTGTACCTGAACTTTAAAAAAAAAAAAAAAACAGAGACAGTTACTACAGTTACTTACTATGTTGCCCAAGCTGGAGTGCAGTGGCTATTCACAGATGCAATCACAGCACATGGAAGCCTCCAACTCCTGGGCTCAAGCAATCCTCCTGCCTCAGCCTCCCATGTAGCTGGGACTACAGGTGCACACCACACCTGGCTCTGGAGGTCATTTTAAAATGCAGATTCTGAGTCAGTGGGTTTGAGATGGGGCCTGAAGTTTTGCATTTCTGACAAGTTTCCAGATGATCCTGATGCTGATGCTGCCTGTCTGTGGACCACACTTTGGGTAGCAGTGATCTAGAATGCGGACACCTCCTTGTCTAGTGAACTTTGGCAAGCAAGGAGCGTCTTAAGGAAGCTCCTCCCATGCACACCGTCATGCATTGTAGCATCTCCTGGAAGAATCAGGCTAAATCTGTCTTTCACTCTTTTTCAAACAGCATATCTAAGTTTTGCAACCATAAGCACCAGCCTGGAGAATATATATTCCATGCAGAAAATGATGATGCTGAATTCACCAAAATGTTCACACTGAATGTAAGAAGTAAGTTAAATTGCCAAGAATTTAATTTTAATCTTACAACTCCTTAATTCTTTATTAATCTTAACCAGGAAGAGCTAAGTAATGACTTAGAAGGGATGCTACAAGACTGTTTTTATATGCTGAAATGTCCTGAAACTTTACTCTCATATCTACTGGCTGTGGTCATCTTGATGTTTCTCTTTCTGTGTTTATCTTTGGAAGCTAAACGGTTTATTACATATCATTTCTGAATATGCCTTAGTATTGTGACTTTATTGACTTCACTACTTTGAAAGGTCATGTTAAGAAAAGGTGGAAGGCCATAGTATCAGCCATTTATTAATATTTGTTTTAATAATTTTTATTTCTTTGGTCTATAAAAAGATGAGAGTACATTTCCTTGGACTTTTTGCAGATTCCTCTCCTAAATCTAAGAATCATTTTAAGGTGTGCAGGTAGATGGAAGGCTGCACCTCACCTCTCTACAGGAGGAACCTAGCAGCAGAAATGTGGTGTTCACCAGAGAGGGGTTAGGGCCGCCTATCCAGAAGGTTCTGTGGCAAGGGAGAAAGAAGGAGTAGCCAGAGGTCTTGTGGCATCCTGCATGGGACATCCTCCCAGAAACACAAACTGCCCTGGAGTAAATGGGCAGCCTGTACTGAAGGCTTTGAAACCATTTCTGGAAAGCACCGTACTCCATGGCTTATTTTGCATGTCATTCTCTGCAGGGAAACCTCAAGTGCTAGCAGAAGCATCGGCAAGTCAGGCATCTTGTTCCTCGGATGGATACCCGTTGCCGTCTTGGACCTGGAAGAAGTGTTCAGACCAGTCTCCCAAGTAATGAGGACATGGATGTCCCTTGTAATGGAAGAACATGAAACTCCCTTTCTTGAATACAGTTTGAGAAGATAGGATGAAAGATTTAAAATGCTTCCCTTCTGAATCACCTCTAATTCTCAATGGTCATACATAATTGTTTCCTGATAGCATCTAATAGATGAATCTCTTTTATTTTTTTATTTTTTATTTTTTTTTGAGACAGAGTCTCACTTTATTGCCCAGGCTAGAGTGAGTGCCGTGGCGTCAGCCTAGCTCACAGCAACCTCAAACTCCTGAGCTCAAGCAATCCTACTGCCTCAGCCTCCCAAGTAGCTGGGACTACAGGCATGTGCCACCATGCCCGGCTCATTTTTCCTATATATATTAGTTGGCCAATTAATTTCTTTCTATTTATAGTAGAGATGGGGTCTCGCTCTTGCTCAGGCTGGTCTCGAACTCCTGAGCTCAAATGATCTGCCCACCTCAGCCTCCCAGAGAGCTAGGATTACAGGCGTGAGCCACCGCGCCCGGCCTGAATCTCTTTTAGAACTCACCGCAGAACCCTAACTTCCCATCTGCTGGCAGCCCCGCCGGTCTTACTTCTCTGCCTGCCATTTCTTTTCAGCTGCACAGAAGAAATCACAGAAGGCGTCTGGAATAGAAAGGCCAACAGGAAGGTGTTTGGACAGTGGGTGTCGAGCAGTACTTTAAACATGAGCGAGGCCATGAAAGGGCTCCTCGTCAAGTGCTGTGCGTACAATTCCGTTGGCACATCTTGTGAAACCATCCTGTTGAACTCGCCAGGTATGCACACGGCCGCGGCTGTTGCATTAGTGATACGCCCCGTCTGGAATTCCCCAATAGAAGTTAGTCCCTGTCGCTGGCTTTTACGTGGGGACTTTTACAAGAGAGTATAGGTTCAGCATGTGAGAAAAGAAGGCTTTTTGAGTCAGGCAGGACTCCCCGGTAACGTAGACTGCTTGGCAGGTTGGGGCGGAGTTCCACTTTCACTATTACGGCTCACGAGTGACAGCGACGTGGAAAACCGGCAAGGTTTTCCCAGTATAAGGAATCTCCACTGAAAGACCTGACTCTAGAGAAGCAGATTCAGTAATTGAGAGTCTCCGTCGTTTTCCCTTTTGTTTAAAAATCTCCTTGTTTGCCTTTAGCGTGCTGTTTTGTAATTTGGGGTTTGTGTTTTGGAGCCCTCCTAAGTTAAACGGTTCTGGAACCTGGCCGCCTACACTGTCAGTTTAGAAGCACCAAGCAGCACAAAACTAACTTCTCCATAGTCATAGGAGACCTTCATAGGAGGAACACAGACTTTTCTTTTTCTCTGACTTGTACATCCTGTGGGTTTAAATTGATGTAATTCTTATAATCCTAGTAAATGGTTTTTAAAAAGGGGTTCAGGTTTATTTACAAATTTTCTAGGAAGGAAACTTGTCCCGTACAAGGGGTATGCCTGGTTTTCGGTGGCGGGTGGAGTATATGCAGCGTGCTGGTAAGGACTGAAAGTCGTGATTGCTGAAACAGGAAGTGAGAGATGATAATGAGCGGTCTGTGATATCAAACAGGAGTTTCGTTTCATTGCTGGGCGATGCTCTTCTGTTGCAGGTCCCTTCCCTTTCATCCAAGACAGCATCTCGTTCTATGCAACAATTGGGCTTTGCCTTCTCTTCATTGTCGTTTTAACCGCGCTAATTTGTCACAAGTACAAAAAGGTAAAAGCAAAGGTAAAAATTCGTGATCGTGTCCCGTATCTGCAGAGCTGCCTGTTCCTAACTGAGGCATCCTTTCGTCTCTGAAGCAATTCAGGTACGAAAGCCAGCTGCAGATGGTACACGTGACGGGCTCGCTGGATAACGAGTACTTCTACATTGATTTCAGAGAGTATGAATATGATCTCAAGTGGGAATTTCCAAGAGAAAATTTAGAGTTCGGTAAGAAGGAAATGTTCCAGCTGTTTGTGTCGCGTTTCCATTCCATCGGAAAACCTTTAAAATGCGCTTTTCCTTCACCTTTGCAGGGAAGGTGCTAGGATCGGGTGCTTTTGGGAAGGTGATGAATGCAACAGCTTATGGAATTAGTAAAACAGGAGTCTCAATCCAGGTTGCAGTGAAAATGCTGAAAGGTACGGTACAGTGGCATGACGTCAAGAAAGATGCACAAAGATGGGAGGCACCGTTTCCTGCCTACCTTGTCCCTTTTGGCATCCTTTTATGGCCATCTTCCTGTGCGTACCGGGACCGCCGAGCACTTCATGTCTTGCACTACCTCACATTTCACAGGGATCGGGGGCTTCTAATTTCAGCCATGCTTCAAGGCTGAATATAGCAGACAAGTCAGGAATACAAAACTCCACCTCTTCCTCCTCCTCTTCTCTCTTTGTTGAGTTTTCATCAGCTTCCATGTTTAGGGCGACGGTTGCTACAGGCAGAAGTTGTTTCTTACATTCTGACACAGACTCTGGGTAGAAGAGCAATCCGGGCCCGCTGTACCCTCACTTCCCACTCGCGGCTTCGTCTGTGCCCTGCTGGCCCCCAGCCCCTCACTCCACTGGCCGTCACCGCCACTCACTCAGCAAGAGCACCTCCAGCCGGCTCTTCTGCTAAAGTCAGTCGCGACCGCCCACCAAAGAGGTCCCAAAGGCATTTTGCAATCAACTCACATTAGTTGATCTTTCAGCATAATTGGTCCCACCAACCAGTCTCTCCATCTAGAAATGCGGTCTTCCTTTGGGCTCCAGGTCACCATGTTCTTCTCAGTCCATTGCCTGCTCCTCCTCTTCCATCCAGCCTGCTTCTTGGCGTTCCCGTAGGCCTGCTCCTGGACCTCCTCCCCTTTCCCTCCACATGCGCCCTGCAGCCACTGCGTCTACACCCACGGCTTCCCTCCGCACCCCAACAGTCCGCAGGGTCGCTTCTCCCTTCCGAGCATCAGGCTCTGATGTCCAAGTGCTTGGACGTCTCGGAAGTCCCTTTGACACTGAACTCCCCCAGCCACGGCCCTCCGTCAGCACTCGTCCCTCCGTGATGGGTAAGGAGTGCCGAAGAAGAGCCACGTTCCACGCCATCGCCATCGCGAACCCGAAACCCGCGGCTCCTCCTTGACGCGTGCTCTGTCTTTCTAACACCCCATCAGCGACTCCTTTCGGCTTCCTGCTTGGTGTTGAAACCTGATGTTTCCTTGCTGGTGTTTCTCGAGTCCACCCTCTCGTGTCCAGCTCTCTTCCTCCTGCCCTGGCCCCGGTCTCTCTCCTGCACAGCTGCAGCAGCCCCCAAGGCAGGCACCCTGTAGCCACGGTTGCCCCCCCCCCCTTGGCATCTCTACGGTTCTGAAAGCCTTCTCCACGTTTCCTCCACAACCCTGCACGCGTCGGCCGCGGCTCACCTCCGCACCTCTCGCCCTCGGCACACCAGGCTTCTTTCAGTTCCCCAGGGCGCTGTCCACCCCTGGATCCTTCTGCTTCCCCTTCCCCTTTCACTTAGGGGTCTGCCACTCCTCCTTCAGCCTCAGCAGCACTTCCCCAGGCAAGCCCTCCCTCACGCCACAGGCAGGACCCAGCCCCTCGCAAAATGTCACCTTAGCTGTCTGCAGGTTTTCTTCCCCTAGAATTTGTCACCTTGGAGGGGCCCCGTGTGCTGTGCTGTGCTCTCTCCTGTCTCTGCCTTTGCCTGTCCGTTCCTTCAGCATGCACTGTCCTCCACCCTGGCCGCTGGGCATCCTCCCGGCCAGCTCGTTTTCCTTCGGGTCTCAGCTTAGACGCTCAGTGCCCCTCTCCCCACCCCTCTAATGCTACGTTAGCTGCCCCTCTTGTGTGACTCCACAGTGTCCCCGCATTCCTTTGCCACCTGCATTTATCACACGATATTGCGATGGCTTATTTACTTGCCCCCTGAAGAAAGGGGCTGTGTCTTGTTCACCTGTCATTCCCCAGTGCCTGGCATGCGGCCTCACGCACGGTAGGCGCTCCTTAAACACGTGTTGAATGACTGAACGGCAGAGGCGATGCTATATGAAAGTGCTCTGAAAAAGTTAAGCCTGCCATAAAACATATTATTTTGTCCATGAGGAACAGAACATGGACAAAGAAAAGCCCCCACTCCCTGTAAAATGTGAAGTAGTGGAACACGTGATGTGCTCGGGGCCCCCCCGATACACACAGGAAATCCCACCCCCGCGCCAAGATCTTGGAAATAAGGCTACTCCTGAGAGCTCGCTCTAGCCGAAATAGAGATGCCAACGCTCTGGAGAAGACACCAAAAACCCTAGGATGTCTTATAGGACAAAATAAGGGACCTGGAAGTCAAAGAAAATCTTCACTGAATGTAAAGGAAAGTGACTATGTCTGCAAGAGAGAATAAGCTAACAGACGGGTGGCTGCCTGGAGCCTGGGGAGGGAAATCCAAACACCCTGCCCTTGGCCTGGGGGCCCCGAGCAACGATACATCCACATCAGCCTTAGTGACAGGTGCCCTGTGAGTTCCTCACCAACTCTCCTCGTTCTGTGCTTCTGAGCAGGGTTATGGGTGCAATCAAGCTATCTAGACCTTTCTCCAGGGAGACAGAGAATGCATTGGCCAACCAGTACGTTCTAGCCTGTTTGGTGCTTATATTTCTCATTCCCAGTTAATGATTCTCTTGAGAACTTGGTTAGTGGGACTAGTCCTCTTTGACCTCCTCGCATTGGACTTACTGACCAATCTAAGGTTCTAGACTCGTGGTCCACAGGCAGGAGCCCACCACCCTCACTGACACTCCTATCTATGACTTCAACAAATCCAACAGTCAAACAAACAAACAAAGAAGTATGCTTCTCTCTTCAGCGTATGTTAACTTGCACTATAGAGGAAAATCATGTGTATTATTCTGTTTGTGTCTTTGCTTGGAGAGCCAACTGCGAGGATTTTTATTTTGGTAGGTGGAGGAAAGTCCAGTGGAAAGGCACATGGCTAGATTCGACATTCACACTTGAGTCCTTGAAATTCTGTCTTAAAACACAGGCTATGATGATTCCAACTTCAAGTATGATTTTTATGCTGGTTTCTCTCCTATAGTTTTGAATTTAGATAAACAATGGACATTAACCCCGAACTGAAGAAAATGTTAATTTATTCAATGACAGAAAATTCCTATGTTCCTTGAGTTTTACATTTTTCTTCTATGCCCCTTCATTGACAGAAAAAGCAGACAGTTCCGAAAGAGAGGCGCTCATGTCGGAACTCAAGATGATGACGCACCTGGGAAACCACGAGAACATTGTGAATCTGCTGGGGGCGTGCACACTGTCAGGTAGGCAGTTTACACCAGAAATGCCTGATCAAAACTATTTTAGCCTAAAGACAAAGAGGACATTTGTTCTCATTCCCCCCCCCTTTTCTGTCACGCCCACGTGGAATTAGACATTGAGCACTCTACAGATCAGATGGGTCAATGGGTCAAAGAATGCCCTTCTCATACTGGCTTTATTGGAATATACATAATTCTACCACAATTCTACGTTTTGTGGTATCTGTGCTTCTTCCCCAGCGGCAAAGCTGGCATCAATGCAGTGGTGAGGATGGCCACAGAGCTTGGCCACTGCTCCCGCTGGGCTGTCTTCAAATAAGGCACAGCCACGCTGGGATTTCGAACTTTACTTTCCTAGAATTCTCTGGGGTGTGCTCTCTGATTTTTCTCGCTTGTGCCCAGAAATACCCAAATGATGTGCCCAAAGGGTCATCCTCTCTGGGACAGCAGGCCTGGGGCTGGGACTGAAAGAAGAAGAAAAGAAAAGTGGATCTAAGGGAGGATCTGGAATATATTTCCCTTCCTCAGGCAGACAACCAATCTGCATATATTTGCCAAGTTCTCGCCATGCAGCTAGCGTATTATTCCCGATTGCAAAGTGGAGAACCCCGGAGGGCAGGGGCTGGTGAGGCCACATGTGCCACAAGGGCCAAAGAGGAAGGCAAGGAGATGCCGCTTTCCAAAGGAGTTTGAACAAAAAGCTGAAATTGAACTTGAAGTGTAAGAAGAGATGGGCTGACAAAAGTAGTACGCTCTCAATGTCTGGGGAGTACTGAGCCCTCAGAGAATGTGTTGTCTGCTACACAGACTTCTGAAAAAAACAGTTTGGTGTTTGTATACTTATAATTAAAACTGTAATTATTTCAGGACCAATTTACTTGATTTTTGAATATTGTTGCTATGGTGATCTTCTCAACTACCTAAGAAGTAAAAGAGAAAAATTTCACAGGACGTGGACAGAGATTTTCAAGGAACACAATTTCAGCTTTTACCCAACTTTCCAATCACATCCAAATTCCAGGTAAGAGGCTGGGTCAAGGTTTCATAATTTTATGTCATAGAATGTAGACAAGGTGTGCTGATCAAACACCTTCCATTGATCAGTTTCCAAAGGCATCGTTGTAGTCTGTGGGTCCTGAGACCGAGATAATTTACTTATCTTTGTTACACTTTCCCTGTTGATTTGGAACTCGGAGACCTGTTCCCTTCCTTCAGTAGAGGTGCTGTAGCTGAACTAGCCTCTCTCTACCTGTGCCTGGATTGCACCCTAGAGACCTATTTGGTTTAATGGGCATTATTCGATCTTTCAGGATCTGGTTGCCTCACACATATTGGTAGAAACAATGAAAGCTTTTTTCAAAGACCTTAACGTGTTCATAAAGAATAGCTCAGGTCCTGGGACTATTGCACAAAAGAGCTCTAAACTCATAGATTGGATTTCAGAATATTAGGATGGATTGATTGACATGGCCTTTGGCCTTGAAGGTCTGAGATAGCGAGCCCCCAGCATCTTAAAGCCTCAAGGCCCCCTGGGGGTCCCGGGCACATCTGCTTGCAGTTGCCCCTAACCGGGTCATACCCATCACCAGTCCTCCCCTTTACACCCATTTCTTAGTTCAGAGTCTAGAACTAAGAGAGAGCTCTATGGTGCCATCCACGGTCTAGAGCAAGAGTCTATCCCAACGTGTTGGATGTGTGTCACTGGCACTCTGCAGTCAGTAATTAGCTCTTTTATTCATTCTGGTCACTGGGGTATTAAATGCGCTGAAGTTATATATCTCTTTTGGAATATTTGTGTTCGGCAGATACTGAACTATTTCCCAAAGATTCGTAAGTAGTAAATTGGGTTAAACTCGTATGTTGGAATAAATTGAGTCATGATCTATTTAACATTTTTACAGAACTCCTCAGTGAAGAGTTCTAGATAACTTAAAAGAGATTTGTACTATGACTATTTATTAATTTCCCAGTGAGAGGAAATGAACATTGCAAAGGCAAATTTGAACAAAGAAGGATGGTGAAATGCAGGTCTCTCTGCACGATGTGTATCACATGGGCTTTTAGAGGGAGAGTGCGCTGGGTGCAGAAGCCAAAGAGTGAGATGAATCCCACTTCCACTCTTTATTAGTTATGTGATAGCAGCAAGTCATATTTATCTCACCACGCCTAATTTCTCGGTTATTTTATTATTATTTTTTGTTTTTTGAGACAGAGTCTCACCGTGTTGCCCAGGCTAGAGTGAGTGCCGTGGCATCAGCCTAGCTCACAGCAATCTCAAACTCCTGGGCTCAAGCAATCCTCCTGCTTCAGCCTCCCGAGTAGCTGGCACTACAGCCATGTGCCACAATGCCCGGCTAATTTTTTCTGTATATTTTTAGTTGGCCAAGTAATTTCTTTCTATTTATAATAGAGACAGGGTCTCGCTCATACTCAGGCTGGTTTCAAACTCCTAACCTTGAGCGATCCGCCCGCCTCTACCTCCCAGAGTGCTAGGATTACAGGCGTGAGCCACCACACCCCACCATTTTCTCAGTTATTAAATGTGACTTTAGGCTGTATGTGGTGGCTCATGCCTGTAATCCTAGCACTTTAGGAAGCAGAATGGGGAAGATTGCCTAAGGCCAGGAGTTTGAGACCAGCCTGAGCAAGAGCAAGACCCCATCTCTACAAAAATAAAAAATAAAAAAAAGAAAGAAAAATTAACTGGGCATGGTGATACTCGCCTGTAGTCCCAGCTACTCCGGAGGCCGAGGTGGGAGGATCATCTGAGTCCAGGAGTTGGAGGTTGCAGTGAGCTATGGTGATGCCACTGCACTCCAGCCCATGCGACAGAGCAAGACTCTGTCTCAGAAAAAAAAAAAAAGTAATTTTAACACCCAGCTTGTAGTTTGTGGCAAGGATTGAGTGAGGTCCTTTTTGAATTATAATACTCTGTACAGAAAACAGGGATCTTTCTTATCTTAGACCTGCAAGCCCAATTTCACAGATGTTTTCAATGTACGTTAAAAAAAATGGACAAGTTGATGGTGTGCTTTTAATTTAAAAGCCCATTTATAATTGGAATCATTTATTTGAGGAATCTTTTTTATAAAACGCTCAGAAGAAGAACATAAATAATGAAAAACAAATTTTTTTAATAGTATGCCTGGTTCAAGAGAAGTTCAGACACATCAGGACTCGGATCAGATCTCAGGGCTCCATGGGAATTTATTTCATTCTGAAGGTAATATTTTTATTCTAAGTAGTATCACTTGAAAATGGAAATGGTCACAAGAGTTTTATGTTAACTATTTTTAAATAGCATGTAAAGGCAAAAGCATTTTTTTCTTTGCTAATGTTGTATGATAGTGAAAAGATATGTCATGAATTTTATGTCAATGTTCAACTAATAAACACTGAGAACTATTTTATTTGGTCAGGTTATTCTTTTTAAAATTATAAATTAATTAGAGCCATCTTATTACCTGATAAGTAGAAAAGATAATGAGTTCTGGAGTCAGACAGAATTTGGGTTGACTTCTGGTTACTTCACTTTCTGACTGAATGACTTTGGACAAGTTATTCAACCATTGGAATCACAATTTTCTAACTGCTCCTTATTGGAACAGTCCACTCTCTACTATCTTTGAGAGTGTAGTAAAAAAAAATCATAATTTTCTTATTTCTAAAATGGGCCTAACACTACGTTCCTCATAGGACTGTTAGAAGGAGTAAATGGAAGAACATTAAATGTGCAATACAGTTCATAAAATGTGACAGACATTGTATTAACATTAATTCCTTTCCTAATGTGACAAAACTAGCTGGTGCAAAAAAAGGACATCTAAAACTCCTGACTAGGTGGTGTGCGGTGGCTCACGCCTGTAATCCTAGCACTCTGGGAGGCCAAGGTAGGAGGATTGCTTGAGCTCAGGAGTTCGAGACCAGCCTGAGCAAGAGCAAGACCTCATCTCTAGAGCTTGTCTCTACTAAAAATAGAAAAATTAGCCAAGCGTAGTGGTGCACACCTGCACAGGTGTAGTCCCAGCTACTCAGGAGGCTGAGGCAGAAGGATCACTTGAGCCCAGGAGTTTGAGGTTGCTGTGAGCTAGGCTGATGCCACGGCACTCTAGCCTGGGCAACAGAGCGAGACTCTGTCTCAAATAATAATAATAATAATAAAACTCCTGACTAATGAAGTGGCCATATGTCATCAAAGCAGCTGGGGAATTCATCTCTAACCAAAAAGAATCTTCCTGTGACCCTTCATAGGCTGCAAAATTGTCAGCGTCCACAGGTCAGCTCTAGTGCTGCCGGGAAGCTGCCGCAGTGGTTTCGTGTACGCATGGTAGCCCCCACCCAGCTCTGGCCTCCCGTAGAGATTTAATCAGGCAGCCTCCTAGGGCTATGGCAAGAGTGAAGACTGGCTCTATTTTACAGATGAACTTGAATATGAAAACCAAAAAAGACTGGAAGAAGAAGAGGACTTGAATGTACTTACATTCGAAGATCTTCTTTGCTTTGCTTATCAAGTTGCCAAAGGAATGGAATTTCTGGAATTTAAGTCGGTAAGCTCCTTTTAAAGAAAAAACAAAAAAAATATTTAAAATTATGAAAAATACGTGCTTATATGTTTTTCTTGTTTATTTTAACTTATGCCCCTTAAAGTCTGTGTTTTCCCCCTGTTTGCTGTTGGAGTGACTGTGACTGACTGTGGCATAAAGGCTCAGGATCCCTTATGAGGTAGCAGCCAGCAGAGCCTGGATTTCCCTGGCTCTCTGGAGTCCCCGGAAACTTCCAGGGCAGAGAAGGTCAGGATAGGAAATCCTCAGAAATCCCTCCTCAAAGCGAAGCGTAGCACTGTCAGACTCTCGTGGACAGTTGTTCAGGTTGTGCCCTGCATGTGGCCATCTGATTCAGCAGGTGAGTGGAGGGTAAAAGCTAGCACTCTGCTGGCTGAGCTGAGTGTCTTTGTCTAATTTGCACTGGGTTGCTGTGGGCTAGCGGCAGCCATGAGCCCGCTGCCTCCTTGGTTGCTAGTCCCAGACCCACTGGGGCCGTGCTGCTGAGGCCCTGGGGCCTGCCCCAAACCATGCTCTCTACCCTGATTTTGTGTTCCGTCTTTATTGCCTTTCAGCCCTGCTGGTCTCTGCCATTTCGAATGTCTCATGACTACAAGCAGATAAAAGCCGTTCCTGTGGGGCTGCTTTCTTTCCTCATTTTCTTGCCTTTTATTGCCTTCTCTTTATTTCCCAAACCTCTTCCCCTTCTTTTTCTTTTTTCTTTTCTTTCTTTTTTTTTTTTTTTTGAGATGAGGGTCTGGCTATGTTGCCCAGCTGGTCTCGAACTGCAATCCTCCCCCACCTCGGCCTCCCAAGCGGCTGGGATTACAGGTGTGAGCCTGTCTTCTCCTGTTTTCTCTATTCCCTTCCCTTTGACTCTTCTCTCCTCTTTTCTCTCTGAATTTATAGAGACTAATTTCAACTGTATTTTATTTTTCCTTTAAAAAATTAGTCTCGGTAATATTTCCCCACACCTCAGCTCCGAGGCACGTTCTTCCTTTCATCGCCCCTCCCTGCTGTTTGGATCAGCGGTTTCTCAAGCCTCTGGCCCACCTGGTGTTCGTGTGTAGTCCCCTACACACCCACGACAGCGTGTTCACGAGTGTCTCTCCGCTGATGCCAGACAGCAGCTACAGGTTGTCTGGCTGTTCGCTGCCCGTGGTTAAGTAAAGGCTCAAACTGCTCTCAGCTGGCCATCAGGACGCCCTGCTTCCTCCCCTCCATCTTCCCCGGGCTTGTAATCGCATGAAGTTTTGAAAAATACCCAGTTTCTTAGACTCCCCCCTTCCTTTTTTCGTCTTCACTTTAGGCCTTCCCTTCTGAGTCACGCATGTCACTGTCCCCTGCCTGTCCCTGTCTCCCCACTTCTCTGGCCGCCCCTCAGTTTCCTTCGTAGGCCCTTGCCTTCATCACACACGTGCTGAGCGAGCCCTGCCCGCCTGCCACGCAGGGTGCTGGGTGTGGAGATCAGAGTCGGCTGTGATATGACTCCCGGGCTCGAAGATCTCGTGGTTGATAGGGGGAAAGCGGGCAGAGATGACACAGTAGCGCGATAAGTGTTGTGATCGAAGTCAGTTCTGGGAACCCCCGGCAGCGACATGCACACAGAACTGGTGGGGGCAGGGCGTGGAGATGAGAAGAAAAGGTTTTCTGAAGGAGTTCCTGCTTGGGCTGAGGAGGGTTTTGAAGGAAAAGGAAAACCAGCAGGGAACACGGGACAGGACAGGGGACATGGAATCAGGGAGAGATTGTTTGGGATAAAGGTAACGAGTTAGACGTATCGAGCGTAAGGTGCCCTGGGCAACCACGTAGAGCTCAGTCTGGTAGATTCTTGGACACGCCCATCTGAAGCTCAAGAGACACGTTCGGGTCGGAAGTGGACATTTGGGCGATGGCAGTGGCATCCCTGATTCTGGGTGAGGTGGCCTGGGGGAGGGTGTGGAGCAAGAGGACGCAGCCCTAAGGAACTGGGTTCATGCACAGAGCCCCTGGCGGAAACAGGAGCCACGAGGACAGTAGGAAGAAAACAGGGGAGAGGTGTGCACAGAATTCACAGAAGGGTGGACCTGAAGCGGGAGGGGCTGCCAACAGTGCCAGAGGCCACAGAGGGGTCCAATCAAGCCGAGGCTGGCGGGGTGCCACGCCTGTCAGCGGGGAGGCCCCAGGAAGAGCAGGTTGGGCAGAGAAGTGGGAGGTGGAGGCAGGTTGCAGGGCCCTGGCGGTAAAGTGGGTGACATGAAGCATTCATAGACGGCACTCACAAAACTGGGCACAGGAGGAGGGAGTGCTACAGGGGTCGTGGCACAGGAATTTTTGTTTCTATAGTGTTTGCTTTTATTTTTTAAAGACTGAAGAGAGCCCATCAGACCTTTGCTATTAGAGCCCTGTTCCTTTTCAAATCTTCCTTCGCAGAGTTAATTTTCTTGCCAGACCTTTTCAATTCATGTCATGACATCTCTCAGTTCAGGAACTTCTTCTAATTCCACTTTAGTCAGCCTCCCCGAACTCATTTTTAGTTGTTTTTTTTTTTTTTTTCCGATTATTTTCTTTGATACTACTCCATTGTATCCCCACAGCTCTTTCGCAGCCAGAAAAGACATTATATTCTTCACATGCACAATAGAAACGCTGGCACACGGCCTCTGAAAATCGCTTTGGAGGCTCAGGGAGGGGTCCTTGGGTTGAGTCTCTTTACTTACGCTCGGCTCAGTTTGATCTTTTCTGCGAGAACCGTTCCTCTTTGGCCTCTGGGAATGTTCCAGAAGCGGTACAAATTTCTGCAGCCACAACAGCTGAGGAATCGGGCCTCTGAGTTCGCTCAGTTTGTCACACAGCACGATGACTGCTCACGGCCCAGTGACGATAATAGACCTTCCATCTTCCGCACCTCCTGTTGAACTTGAAACTGGAAGACAGGTTGCACTCTGGGGTGACATCCGTCACGGCGAATAACGCTGCCATCTCCTTCTTTGCAGTGTGTGCACAGGGACTTGGCAGCCAGGAATGTGCTCGTCACCCACGGGAAGGTGGTGAAGATCTGCGACTTCGGATTGGCTCGAGATATCATGAGTGATTCCAACTACGTCGTGAGGGGCAACGTGAGGCTGCCTAAAATTTCTCACCTGTTTTTACACTGCTGTTTTGTGTTTTGACATTATCGTGGCAAACATCTGTACTTACTGTGGTGTGTTTTTGATTTATGGTAATGTCAAAAAGCCCTCACAGCAGTTGGCTTACTTATGCTTAAAAAGGTTTTTCTGCCGCTTCAGGGAATATCCCGTCTACAATAAAAGTTGAGCAAAATAGCACCGCCTCTCTCCTTGGGCCAGCTAGTCAGAATAGATTAATTAGGGACTTCGTACTGCAGTCCTCACTTTAAAAAAAAACCCAAATCTCGTTACTTGCATGTCACCTCCCTTAGCTATAAAGTGACTATTGAGTTATGTTTTCAATTATGTGAAAAGCAAATAGCTACAATAAAGCATTTTGCAAAGTGTACAACACATAAATTAAATATTAAGTAAACATAGAATTTAAAAGGCACAATACTTAAATATTAAATTAGTGAATATTTGTCATCCCATGACTGTTAACACAGGAAGGCCTAAAACATGAATGAATCTGCTTGCTAATGAAAGACTAAAGACTGATGTGTTATTTACAAGAGAACTATTAGAAACTCTAGATGACAAAACTATGCAGTTGAAACAGCAGGTTTTTTTAAGAATTACAACACCTCACCGGGCATGGTGGCTCACGCCTGTAATCCTAGCACTCTGGGAGCCTAAGGCAGGCAGATTGCTCAAGGTCAGGGGTTCAAAACCAGCCTGAGCAAGAGAGAGACCCCCATCTCTACTATAAATAGAAAGAAATTAATTGGCCAACTAATATATATAGAAAAACTTAGCCGGGCATGGTGGTGCATGCCTGTAGTCCCAGCTACTCGGGAGGCTGAGGCAGCAGGATTGCTTGAGCCCAGGAGTTTGAGGTTGCTGTGAGCTAGGCTGATGCCACGGCACTCACTCTAGCCTGGGCAACACAGTGAGACTCTGTCTCAAAAAAATAAATAAATAAAAATTAAAAAATGAATTATAACACCTGGCTTTAAGCCTCTGTTCCACTTCTTTTTGGTTACTCATTTCTGGCATTTCTGTCTGCATTATTGTCCCTACCTGTGAAATAATAATAAAATTAAATGCTGATACAGTATTTACGATGTGGTAAGCAGTATTCTAGGTGCTTTATATATATTCATTCATTTATTTGTCAAAGTGCCCAGTTTGTGAGTGAGGAAACTGAGGCCAGAAGAGTAGCTTGCCCACGGTTACACAGGACGTGGATTTGAACATGACTAGTCTGCACCCAAGCCTGTGTCTAACCACTACGATGGGGTGTTTCCCATGAGGGTTATGCACTTACCTCACAGCACTGATGTGAGAATAAACCAATAAAATCAACATGAAAGCTCTTTGTTCAGGGTAGACATCCAATAAATGTGAAAAAATCAAATTAAATCAAATAATCATCTTAGTTGATTTAAGATCTACTCCTCAGTCATTATGGCTGAAGTCATAAATATGCCTGCTCATATGTGGTTATGCAATTTCCAACCTCACAAGCTGGTTGTCTCTTATATGGGGATAAAATTGCATTTGGGACCACAATTAATCCCTTTAATTAATCAAGTTAACCAGACTAGCTTGCTTGATTCAATAGCTCATCAGTTTGTACAGAATGTAAAAGAGGGTTTCTTTCTTGAGCTTTGATTTTTACTTGGCCGATTAAATGTGGGTTGTGAAGGGCTCCTTAACCCATGCAAAAGAAGATCAACACCAGTGCCCTGCCCCAGGAACTACCCATCCTGTGTCTTGATTCTAATCTGAGACCACACGAAGTCGAAACCCTTTCCTACTACTAGAAATGATAAAAGCCACAGAAGCGAGGCTGGTGTCATTTCCGGAAGTGATGACACGTGCTCTCCTCGTGACATTCTTGTAGATGGCATTTCCACTAAAGGTCTTCCGAGAAATGCTGTAACAGAAGATCCCACTAATTCTCTAGTGCCCACGTAACCTCTAGGCAGCTGCCTGGCCACTCCTTAGTGGAAAGGGAGCATCTACCATTAAACTCACCAATTCCAAGCACAAGCTTTTGTTCAAGACAAGTTGTAAAGAAATACAGTTTGTTTTTTAGGACACGATTATTACAGTGTAAATTCGAAAGTGAAAAACTTCCACCAGGCTAGGCGCGGTGGCTCATGCCTGTAATCCTAGCACTCTGGGAGGCCGAGGCAGGTGGATTGCTCAAGGTCAGGAGTTCAAAACCAGCCTGAGCAAGAGCGAGACCCTGTCTCTACTATAAATACAAAGAAATTGGCCAACTAAATATATATAAAATCAGGCGGGCATGGTGGTGCATGCCTGTAGTCCCAACTACTCGGGAGGCTGAGGCAGGAGGATTGCTTGAGCCCAGGAGTTTGAGGTTGCTGTGAGCTAATGTCTCACGTGCTATGAGCCAATGTCACGGCACTCTAGCTGGGGCAACAAAAGTGAGACTCTGTCTCAAAAAAAAAAAAAAAAACTTTCACTGGAGGAATGTGATTATCTCAACTGAGCATTAGGAAGTGCCTTAGGAAGATAATACATTTCGTCACCTAGCTCCATAGAGAAGCAATGTTTGTCCCAATGAAATATAAAGCAAAACTGATTTATTCTGCTGCTCAAATGTTTAAATTGTTTACCAATGCATTCTTTGTCTGATATATTTTCAAAATAGGGTGCAAAGATTCTCCACATGTAATTATTTCAGGGAGTTAAAGAACCTATACTTTGATCCTGGCTTATCTTAAATCTGCTGTATCACTTTGGCTCACATTACTGCACCTCTCTGGGCTTAGGCTTTTCTTATTTATAACCTAGGGAGTGGAATAAAATAATCTCAAAACTGAAAAAAAAATGTCTGCACGTGGGAAATTCACCATCTCATCTCCTTTTTGGGTTTCACGCAGGCCCGTCTGCCTGTGAAATGGATGGCTCCAGAAAGCTTATTTGAAGGGATCTACACGATTAAGAGTGATGTGTGGTCGTACGGAATATTGCTCTGGGAAATCTTCTCACTTGGTACGTTGGGGAGCTCGCTGGCCTCCTTGCCTCCGGGCTTTGCACATCCTGCTCTCTCTGCACCGCTCCCGACTCTGCCACCTCCTGAGTCAGCCAAGGTGCCACCTCCACTGGTCTTACTTCAGTGGCAGCCAGTGCCACTGTATGTTTCTTTGCTGGTGTCCATAGATCTGTCTTCCTCACTGGTCTGTAACTTGCTTGAGAGCAGGACTCGAGACTGTGTCTTCCCCTCGCAGCCCCAGCACCAAGCAGTGCCTGGCCCTCGGGAGCTCTCAATACATGTTTGTTAATTGACTGAATCGATACACAGGCGAGGGAAGAAATGAATGAATGGCTATACTTCTCTAATGTTTTTCTCAGGTGTGAATCCTTACCCTGGCATTCCGGTAGATGCTAACTTCTATAAACTCATTCAGAGTGGGTTTAAAATGGATCAGCCGTTTTATGCTACGGAAGAAATGTAAGTTCAAATCAGACTGTCCATTGGTTGAAAGTAGAAATTTACAGCCTATTGCCAAATGCATGATCAAAAAAGGTAAAAAACATTCCTGAAAGCGAAGTTCATGTGATTCCTCTTTAAAAAGAAAAGAAAATTTTTCCTTTTTGTTCCGGGGATTTTGAAACAAAGCTGAACCTTTTCTGTCCCCTGACTTCCAGATTTTAATTCCTCTGCTTGAAGGATCCGTGAGGGTGATTAGACTCCGTTTCCTATATCATATATATATATTTTTTTGAGACAGAGTCTCACTCTGTTGCCTGGGCTAGAGTGCCGTGGCATCAGCCTAGCTCACAACAACCTCAAACTCCTGGGCTCAAGCAATCCTGCTGACTCAGCCTCCCGAGTAGCTGGGACTATAGGCATGCACCACCATGCCCGGCTAATTTTTTTCTGTATATTTTTAGTTGGCCAATTAATTTGTTTCTATTTTTAGTATAAGGACAGGGTCTCAGTCTATGCCTAGGCTGGTTTTGAACTCCTGACCTTGAGCGATCCGCCCGCCTTGGCCTCCCAGAGTGCTAGGATTACAGGCGTGAGCCACCCCGTGCCTGGCCATATTTCTTTAAACGCATTTCTATCCATCATCTGATTTATCCTTTCTGATATGAGTTCAAAATCTAGTAGAAGACTTGCCGCAAAACAAACCTGCCATAAATAAGTAGCTCTCAGGAATGAATGGTGTTCATTATGCGGAGAATTATCCATTTTGCTTCATTCATACTTTCTCATCTCGTTCCTTGTTCTATTGCTTTTACAGATATTTTATAATGCAATCCTGCTGGGCTTTTGACTCTAGGAAACGGCCATCCTTCCCTAATCTGACTTCATTTTTAGGATGTCAGCTGGCCGATGTAGAAGAAGCGGTATGTAGCAGCCGGGACCCTAAAAGCATATTATGAAGGAAACTGGTAATTTAAAACACTCATTGCTGACTTCCTAAGAATCAAAGGTACCAAGCCGTCTTTCCCGCCGCAGTTTGTCTCAGCTGCCCTGTAAACGTCGTATGAAATGAGACATATTTATTGATATATGTTTTAGGGGGAAAAAAACCTTTCCTGAAGATTTTGGCTAATTGATTAATAAAATAAAAGCTCTTAAGTGTCCAGTTCAGAGGACTAAACAACTAAATAAAACTTAATCCCTAGCCTCCAGAAGCCACTGACCCTTTTTAATTCAGCACGGGTGTGGAATAATCAAATGACTCCATCATGTAATGTGGTCGAGTGAAAAGAGCACTGACCTCAAGTCATGAAGGTTGAACACCAGCTCTACTGCTCTGCCTCCTGATAACTATGTCCATTATGGCAAGCCACTTTACCTCTTCGGGTCTCAGTTTTTCCATCTATAAAATGGGTTGCTAAACTAGATGATCCTTGAGCTTTGGGAACTTGGAATTGTTAACCTTTCCCCCACCAACACCACCTGGTGTTGTGAAGAGAGCCATCCCCAGGTGAAGTGAACAAAGGCTGGAGCCTTGAACTCCCAATACCTAGGTTCAAATCTTGGCTCCATCATTTACTTCTTATTTGACCTCATTAAGTCACTTAACCTTTTTTGGGGGGAGGTGTCCCAGTTTCCTTATCTGAAATATGAGATTAATAAATCTTACTTTATGGAATTGTAAGAAGGAGTAAATAAGACAATGTGTGTGAAAAGACTTTTAGCGCATACTGGGAACTTAGTGTTTACTCAATGAAATCTTAGTTGAATGTAAATCTGATTCCTTCAAGGGATTATCGTTCCTGTTTTCTAAGTTGTTAAGAGTCTGTTTTCAATCTGCGTTCTCTCTTAGAGCTGTGTGGATGGTTATAAGTTTTTTTAAAAAATCACATATAGAAGCTAAGTTATTATCAGAAAATGAGGCCAAAAGGTTGGGGGAGATGGAGAGCCCCTAGGGACTTACAGGCTATTGGGCAGACAGCTAGAAACAGCTAATGACACTGTAAGATAAACTGGAAGAAACATAAATGAGCTGGTGGAGCAAGAGAGAGGCTTGACTAATGTTTACATGTTGAGTGGTCAGGTGTTGATTTGTTGAGCTAGGCTGTGAAGAATGAGCGGCATCTCAGCTGTTGGAGAGCGGATGGTGAGCAGGACATCCCAGAATGCATGAATAAAATAAATAAAGGGTCAAAGTTGAGAAAGTAGAACCGGTGACCCCTTTGCTTTGTTCGTGACTACCTGGGTCTTGGTTTGAGCCTCTCTTTTTATGCCCCGTACCTACAGGATATCCAAGTCCCATTCCCCCAGAGGCTCAGGAACTGTCGACTGGCAGCCTGCCATGGGTGATGAATAACTGACTGTCAAAAACACAAACTAACAAGAAGCAGTAGACAGTAGTAGTGAGGGCTGGGTGAAGGGAGGGAGTCTATAAAATTTAAATAAACAGAATGCATGATTCCTGAACCGCAAAGTTCTTATAAATAAATAATGACAAAAACATGTATAGCCTTTTATTTATATAAAAGGGCAAAGGAAATGAGCAGGCTATTCATGGTGAAATGCAAATGGCCATAAAATATAGACAAAAATGCTCAGCTTTGCTGCTAATGAAACAATTGCAGGTACAGAGATAAAACGTGTTACTCAGCCAAGGGGCAGAGATGGGAAAGATTGTTAAGACCCACTGTTGGGAAGCCTCTATAGAAAACAGTGTACCCAGACATAGTCGGTAGGAGTAGAAATAAGTACAGCCTCGCTGTAGGACAGCCTGGCCACGTGTATTACCATGCGAGTGTGCCTCGCCTTTGATCCAGCAATTCCACTTTCCCCCGCGTACCCCAAGGACAGACTAGATCATACGTCACTTTCAGTTAGGGTTACATAACCAGTCCATCAAAAGGTAAATTATGGCACATCAGTACTATCTATCCCTAGGCTGCCATGAAAAAAAAAAAAAAACGAATAATGAAAACATGTAACACATGCAACATATGAGCAGTATAATAACAATATATTGGTAATTCAAAAAAAAGGTTCTAAAACAGGATATACAGCCTGAGCCTACAGACGCAAAATTGTGTGTGCACAGCAAGCTGTCTATAAAGGTGGTCACTTCTAATGATTTTTAGTTTTTTTTTCTGTTTACCTTAAATTACTTATAACTAGAAAATCTTCATGACTAGAAAAAAAAAAAGTAAATCTATTTTCATTTTGAAAAAGATTTAAAAGCTGTGAAACTCCCAAGGGAAAACTTAAGAATCAGACCTCTGTATCTCTTTTTGTGGCCTTTTGCTTTGATGGTTTTTCTGCATGATTTTAGGGTTTGAAAGTGACATTTGATATCTAAGAATAGACTCAATAATGAAACAAAATATTTGACTATGAGTTGATTTTTCCATTAATAAAAGGACCAAAATTGCTCGGTCAATGAATATGTAGAATATCCTCTAAGACCTGTGCATAATAAAGTCAAATTTCACACACATACCCTGAAAATATGTACATTACGTTATCAATAAAAAATTTTAAAAGCAATTATCTAGACAGAACCATCATTTTTATTTAAATAATTTGCAATAGAGGCACGTAACATGTAAGTCTTAATGAGATGGTAATCAGCGTCCTGTCTCTTTCCCATTTCAGATGTATCAGAACATGGATGGCCGGATCACGGAACGTTCTTCCACCTACCCAAACAGGCGACCTTTTAGCAGAGAGATGGATTCAGAGCCACCCACTCCACAGGATCAGGTCGCAGATTCATAGAGAAACAATTTAGTAGTCGTAAGGACTTCATCCTCCCCGCCTACCTTAAACAGGCTGTAGATAACCAAAACAAGATTACTTTTATCTCTAAAAGAAAATATAGTATCAACTGCTGCTTTGCCAGATTTTTCTCTAGGAGCTGTCTGCATTGACTCTTGTTTTCAAAGGGACTTTTGTAAAATCAAAGTATCCTGTGCTCGAGGCAGGAGGAGCCGATAATGAACTTTACTGGAGCAGCTACTGATGTCCACAGGGCTTCTCGGGCTGGCTTGAGTGAAACTGGTAAACCCGAAGTATAGCATATTCTTGTGAATACATAAGACAAAAAAGCATTTTGCTAAGGAGAAGCTAATATGATTTTTAAAAGAAATCTATGTTTTAAAATAATATGTAACTTTTTCAGCTATTTAGTGATATATTTTATGAATGGAAATAAAATTTCTACTATAGATATGTCCATAATTGAATTATTTACGTGGTCTATTTAGGGCAAGACTTAACTGGAGTTTGTGAACCGGCTGAAGTTGTGTGCAATGTTCTGTTTATCCACGCGTATTTTTTTCCTATTAAGATGGCTCATTCTTTCATCAGATGCTTAAAAACATCAGTGACTCCTGCCTCACTAGGTTAAGAACGACTAATGAGGCCGGGCGCGGTGACTCACGCCTGTAAAACTAGCACTCTGGGAGGCCGAGGCGGGCGGATTGCTCAAGGTCAGGAGTTCAAAACCAGCCTGGGCAAGAGCGAGACCCCCGTCTCTACTACAAATAGAGAAAGAAATTAATTGGCCAACTAACATATATATAGAAAAAATTAGCCTGGCATGGCGGCACATGCCTGTAGTCCCAGCTACTCGGGAGGCTGAGGCAGGAGGATTGCTTGAGCCCAGGAGTTTGAGGTTGCTGTAAGCTAGGCTGATGTCACGGCACTCACTCTAGCCTGGGCAACAAAGTGAGACTCTGTCTCAAAAAAAACAAACAAACAGAACAACTAATGTTGGGTGTCAGCTCTCCTCTGTAGGCCTGATGTCACTGGGTTTGCTCTCTGTCCCCTTGTCCTTTGGAGCTAGCATCCTCCATCCCATAGGCTTATAAACTTGACTTGCCTTCCTCCTCTTACACGCCAGGCGCCACCCGGTTCCGCCTTCTCTTTCCTTCTCCCTGACTCCCCTTCCAGGGCAGTGGGGATGGGTGAGGGCTCTGGAGCCCGTCTGCACAGGCTGGGATTCTCTTTCTGCCATGTCTTGGGTATGTCACCTGAGGCAGGTAACTCAACTTCTCTAGCCTCAGTTTCCTTTTCTGGAAAATGGGACAAGAATGACATCCCCTTTGTAGGGTTGCTAGGAGAATTAGACAAATTGTCAGATAGGTGGGATCATATAATATTTGTCCTTTTGTGTCAGATTTTACTTAACATGATGCCCTCAAGTTTCATCCATGTGATAGCATATGTCAGAATTTCCTTCCTTTGCAAGGCTGGATAATAGTCCATTGTGTGTATAGAACCACATTTTGCTTATTCGCCCATGGATGGACCTTTGGGTTGCTTCCTCCTCTTGGCTGTTGTGAATAAGGCCTGCTGTGAGCATGGGCATGCAAACGTCCCTTCAAGACCCTGCTTTCAGTTCTTTCAGGTGTATGCCCAGAAGTGGGATTTCTGGATCATATGGGAGTTTGAATCTTAATTTTTTGTTGTATCAATTATTTTTAAAGGCCCAGTTGTAACGATTGTGTGTTTCTGTGGCCATCCAGTATTGATTCCCATGGCATGGCAGCAGCACCAAGATTTGGGATATTATTACACTTCTCCCTAGTATATGCAGTTTGGAGGGATTTCAGTCACGTGGCTTTGCCTTCTTGCCCCACACTGGGCTAATCAACTTCCTTTCTTGTTCTGGAACTTTATTTTTTTTTTAATTTATTTTATTTATTTATTTATTTTTTGAGACAGAGTCTCGCTCTGTTGCCCAGACTAGAGTGAGTGCCGTGACGTCAGCCTAGCTCACAGCAACCTCCAACTCCTGGGCTCAAGCGATCCTCCTGCCTCAGCCTCCCGAGTAGCTGAGACTACAGGCATGCGCCCCCATGCCCGGCTAATTTTTTCTATATATATATATATATTAGTTGGCCAATTAGTTTCTTTCTATTTATAGTAGAGACGGGGTCTCGCTCTTGCTCAGGCTGGTTTCGAACTCCTGACCTCGAGTAATCCACCCGCCTCGGCCTCCCAGAGCGCTAGGATTACAGGCATGAACCTCCGCGCCCGGCCCTGTTCTGGAACTTTACATGTTGGCTAGATTCAGGCAGGGAGGGGAAAAGGAGTTGAGGTTTATTCACACAGTACCAGGCTCTGACAAGAGTGACAAGCAGTTCCCACTCCCCAGATCGTGCAGATGATTTGGTTCCTCTTCTCTCCCAAGCCCTGGTCTCCAACCTTCCTATGATCCTTCCCGAATCCTTTGAGAAAATCCTCTTCCGATGCAGTGAGCCCAAGTCTGCCTGAGAACCGTGACGGGTACACCTGGACTGACTTGCAGACTCCCTGGCGGAACTGAGGGTGTCACCCACCCTACTTTCTCTAGACAGTCCTCTCGGTTTGGGGCTGCCAGTGGTCTTTCTAGCTTTGAGTGCTATACTAGTTTATTTTCATTTTTATATTCTCCTATTATCTTGATAGGATTTGAGGAAGGAGTTGAGCGACAGGCATTTAGTAAGCCCCCTTGAACTGCTTGTCACAAAATGTTTGTTGGGAACAATATGGAAGAAAATAAATGTGAGTTAACGTTTATAGGAATGTTCTACTTTTCCTTCTGCCAAGGTGGTTTTGTCCAGGACACAGGCACAGTTTGAACTTGACTTCTCTGAGGATGGAGCCAGACAAATGCGTTTATACCTGGAATCATTAGTGGAGCACACCCCTTGTCGCGTGTGGTATTGAAGTTACCAAAGGACTTGATTTCCTTAAAAATGAATATTCTGTTGTTCATGAGTTTTTTGGTTTTTTTTCTTTTTTTCTTTTTATATTAAATAATATTTTTAAAGTAATTTCTTTCTTTTTTTTAATGACTCAAAGGATATCAAAAGGTACATTGTTCATGAGTTTTATAAAAATGGCACCATAGTCTACGTAGACTTCCAGATCCTGCTTTCTTTAAAAAACTCAACATTATGCTTCTAAGATTGATTCATGATATTACATGGAGCTGGAGTTTCTTCATCTCGCTGATGTACTATGTGAATACACGACTAATGACATTTAAATCGTTTTTTTGGGTTGAATTGGGTAGTGGTTCCCAGGTGTTCTTCATATTATCGTAGTTTATAACGCGTCTTTTGTATATGCCAAATGCCATATTTAAAAGACAACATTCTCTGTGGAATGATGGCACTTAAAACCTCTTAAGGAAAAATGAAATTAGACTAATTAAATCCAACCCTTACCCTTACCACAGATTCAGTTGTAGTTTGGATCAAATTGTGTGTCCTTGACATAACTGCCTATCTATTTATTTATCTATTTATTTATCTGTTAGAGATGGGATCTCACTCTTTCACCCAGGCTGGAGTGAGTGCACTGGCCGGATCCTAGCTCACCGCAGCCTTGAACTCCTGGGCTCAAGCGATCCTCCCACCTCAGCCTCTCAAAGTGCTGAGATGACAGGCGTGAGCCACTGTGCCGGGCCCTCTATCTACTCTTAACATCTTGTAAGAACACGATTTACAAGCAGGGATTTTAGAAAAGCGTTGCTGTTTTGCAGGGGTGGCCTCTTCTGCCTGGACTTTGCAGCCATCTTGCCAGTAGGTGGCGCCCTAGCACTACTGTTTTTCAGTTGATCCCAGGCACTGGGCTTGATTTCATTACTACACCTGGCCTGCCCTCTGGAATGACGAATTATAAGAAGCAGAATTAAAGAAAAAGTCAATCAGTTGGTTAGAAGGAATAATAACCCTCTATACAGATAACTTCAATTCATTCATTCAGTTGTTTTTTGGTTTGTTTCATTTTTAATTGACAAACAATAATTCTATATAGTTAATGGGGTCCAATGGGATGTTTCCATACATGTATATATTGTGAAATGATCAAGTCAAGGTAATTTTAACATAATCATCACCTTAAATACTTACCATTTCTTTTTGGTGAGAATATTTGAAATCCACCCTTTTAGCTCTTTTTAATATACAATATATTATTATTAACTATAGTCACCATGCTGTACAATAGATCACCACAACTTAATTCCTGCCATATGTGATTGAAATTTACCCATTGACCTACATCTCCCCTTTCCCAGAAAGAGATTTTTCTGCCCTCCCCGCCAGCCCCCAGCCTCTGGTAAACACCATTCTACCCTCTACTTCTATGAGTTCAACTTTTTTAGATTCCACATGTGAGATCATACAGTATTTGTCTCTCTGTGCCTGCCTTATTTCACTTAATGTCCTCTAGGTTCATCCATGTTGTTGCAAATGACAGAATTTCCTGTGTTTTTTTAAAGACTGAATTATTTTCTATTGTGTAAATATACCACATTTTAAAAATCCATTCATCTGTTGGATACTTAGATTGTTTATATAACTTGACCATTGATAATAATGCTGCAATGAACATGGGAGTGTAGACATCTCTTCAACACATTGATGTCAATTCCTTTGGGTGTATATACCCAGTATTGATATTGCTGGATCATCTGGTAATTCTGTTTTAAGTTTTTTTTTGTTTTTTTTTTTGAGACAGAGTCTCACTTTATTGCCCAGGCTAGAGTGAGTGCCGTGGCATCAGCCTAGCTCACAGCAACCTCAAACTCCTGGGCTCAAGCAATCCTGCTGCCTCAGCCTCCCAAGTAGCTGGGACTACAGGCATGCACCACCATGCCCGGCTAATTTTTTCTATATATATTAGTTGGCCAATTAATTTCTTTCTATTTATAGTAGAGATGGGGTCTTGCTCTTGCTCAGGCTGTCCTCGAACTCCTGAGCTCAAATGATCCGCCCACCTTGGCCTCCCAGAGAGCTAGGATTATAGGCGTAAGCCACCGCGCCCGGCCTGTTTTAAGTTTTTGAGGGACCTCCATATTATTTTCCAAAATAGCTGTAGTAGTTTACAATACCACCAACAGTGTGTAAGTATTCCTTTTTCTCCACATCCTCACCAACACTTATCTTTCATCTATTTTATAATAGCCAATCTGACAATGTGAGAGATGTAATCTCATTATGATTTCAATTTGCATCTCTCTTATGATTAGAGATGTAGGGCTTTTTTTTCATACATCTGTTGGCCATTTGTGTGTCTTCTTTTTAGAAATTTCTATTCCAATCCTTTGCCCATTTTAAAATAAGGTCATTTGTTTTCTTGTTATTAAGTAGTTTCAGTTCCTGGGATATTGTGAATATTAATGCCTCATCTGATATATGATTGGCAAATATTTTCTCCCAATCTGTTGGTTGTCTCTTCACTCTATTAATTGTTTCCTTTGCTGTGCAGAAGCTTTTTAGCCTAATGCAATCCCATTCACCATTTTTGCTTTTTTTGCCTGTGCTTTTGGGGTCATATTCAACAAATTCATTGCCCAGACCAATATCATGGGGCTTTTCCTCTGTTTTCTTCTAGTAGTTTTATAGTTTCCAGTTTTACATTTAAATCTTTAATCCACTTTGAGTTGATTCTATTTAACGGGTGAGATAAGAGTCCATTTTCATTATTCTGTTTGTGGCCATCCAGTTTTTCCCAACACCATTTACTGAGGAGACTGTTTTTCCCCACTGGGTATTCTTGGTGCCTTTGTTGAAAATCAATTGACTATAGATGTTTGGGTTTATTTCTGGGCTCCCTATCCTATTCCATTGGTTTATGTGTCTGTTTTTATGCTAGTATCATACTGTTTTGATTACTTCAGCTTTGTAATATAGTTTGAAATCCACTAGTGTGATGTCTCCTGCTTTGTTCGTTTTGGCAAAGATTGCTTTGACTATTCGAGGTCTTTTGTGGTTCCATATAAATTTTAGAATTTTTCTCTATTTCCATGAAGAATTATATTGTAATTTTGATAGAGATTATATTGAATCTATAAATTGCTTTGAATAGTATGGACATTTTAACAATATTGATTATTCCAATCCATGAACATGGATATATTTCCATTTATTTGTATCATCTTCTATTTATTTTATCAATGTTTATAGTTTTCAGTATAAAGATCTTTCACTTTCTTGGTTAAGTTTACTCCTAAGTATTTTATTTTTTGATGTTATTATAAGTGGGATTGTTTTCTTCATTTCTTTTTCAGGCAGTTCATTGTTAATGTATGGAAACACTACTACTGTGTTTTGCAAGTTGATTTTGTACCCTATAATTTTACTGAATTTGTTTATCAATTTTAATAATTTTTTGATAGAATCTTTAGGATTTTCTTCGTATAAAATCACATTGTCAGCAAACAGAAACAATTTCACTTCATCCTTTCCTGTTTGGATGCCTTTTATAATATTTCTTTTTCTTGCCTGGTTAGGATTTCCAGTATTATGTTGAACAGAAGCAGTGAGAATAGATATCCTTGTCTTGTTCCTGACTTTAGAAGAAAAGGTTTCAACTTTTCACTGTTGAGTATGATGTTAGCCGTGGGCTTGCCATATACTGCCTTTATTGCATTGAGGAACATCCTTCTGTACCTAATTTGTTGAGAGTTTTTATCATGAAAAGATGTTGAATTTTGTCAAATGCTTTTTCTGTATCTATTGAGATGATCATACAGTTTTTGTCTTTCATTCTGTTAATATGGTGAATCACATTTATTGATTTGCATATGTTAAACCAAGCTTGCATCCTAGGGACAAACCCACTTGATCATGGTGAATGATCCCTTTAATGTACTGTTGAATATGGTTTGCTAGCATTTTATCGAGGATTTTTGCATCTATGTTCATTAGTGATATTGGCCTATAGTTTTCTTTTCTTCCTGTGTCTTTGTCTGACTTTGGTATCATGGTAATGCTGGCCTCATAAAATGAGTTTGAATGTATTCCCTCCTCTTTAATTTTGTAGAAGAGTTTGAGAAGGAGTGGAATTAGTTTTTCTTTAAATGTTTGGTAGAATTAAGCCATGAAGCCATCAGATCAAGGGCTTTTTTTTTTTTTTTTTTTTTTTTGAGACAGAGTCTCACTTTATTGCCCAGGCTAGAGTGAGTGCCGTGGCGTCAGCCTAGCTCACAGCAACCTCAAACTCCTGGGCTCAAGCAATCCTGCTGCCTCAGCCTCCCAAGTAGCTGGGACTACAGGCATGTGCCACCATGCCCGGCTAATTTTTTCTATATATATTAGTTGGCCAATTAATTTCTTTCTATTTATAGTAGAGATGGGGTCTCGCTCTTGCTCAGGCTGGTCTCGAACTCCTGAGCTCAAATGATCCTCCCACCTCGGCCTCCCAGAGAGCTAGGATTACAGGTGTGAGCCACCGCGCCCGGCCTGATCAAGGGCTTTTTTTAACAGGAAACTTTTAATTACTCATCCAGTGTCCTTATTATTGGTCTGTTCAGATTTCCAATTTCTTCATGGTTC
>VSMD01119620.1:0-63894 GCA_008750895.1 Mirza zaza | reverse complement strand
GGCATAGCCTCCTCGTGTGTGAAATGTAACCTTGCTCAGTGGCTCGTGAGGACCAATTGAGCTAAATACTTGAGAGTTTGCTCATGGTAATCATTTGACATATATTACCTCTTTTTTTTTTTTTTAAATTGAGGTGAAATTCACGTACCATAAAATTGACCATTGTAAAATGAACTATTCAGTGGCATATGGCACACTCACATGTTGTGCAACCACCACCTGTGTCTGTTTCTAGGACATTATCGTCACCCCAAAGGAAAACTCACACCTCTTAAGCAGTTTCCTCACCTCCCATTCTCCCTTCTCCTCAGTGCCTGGCAACCATTGCTCTGCATTCTCTGTTTTTAACTCTTATTTATGACATTTTTTATTCGTCACAGGCAAAAAAAACACAAAAAAACAGATTTATTTCTTTTTGCATCTACTCTCATTGCTTTTCATGTCTTTAATCATAATTCTGGGGGATGAGTCCAGCAATCTATGTGTTAATACACTTCCAGAGGATTCTAATAGAAGCTCAAGTCAGAGAACCACTGTTTTAAATAAACAAACCTGTAGTGATGCCTACAGGTGTCCGCCACACCTGTACCCATCCTTGGGTGCAGGGACACATGTACTGTCAAAACCAGGGAGATCTTTTCACAGGGGAAGCAGCTGGGGAATCGCCCCTGCTACCCTCTGGCCTTTGAGCAGGCAACAGGGCTGTTTCCTTGGCTTCCCTCGGAGACGTGGTGGTCACCGTGCAGGCACAAACACATGTCATCCCTGCGTTTCTTTAACCTTTTCCCGTCTTTGTGCTACTCAACTTGACGCTCAAAGGGAGGGCCTTTCAGCAGAGTGTGGCCACGATTGCTCTGTGTGTATCACACATTCTGCTTTTGTTGCACTATATCAAAGTGCAGGGAGCATTTCTTTTGGGTTGATTAATGTTCAATTCAAGGTCTATTATGAACCTCCAGGCTTTAATTACTACACCATTACCCAGTCAATTCCTTGCCATTTTATATTTATGGCCTTTATTATGCCTCTGTATGTGCAATTGCCTAATTTTATTCTGGAAGCATTTTACCTCATTAGCTGGGTTTTATACCGTTCCTCTCATTGTCCAGATTGTTATTTATCTTGGTTCCCCGTGTGCATGTTCTACTTTTATTTTTTCACCGATCTGACCCCTTATGCAGTCTTTTTTCTTTTCCTGGGATGCATTGTTCCTTGACCCTTGAAAACAGCTCTTTAAGTTTTAGCAATCTCTGCTCTGGGTGTTCTTTTCCCTGGTGGTCAGTTACACTCATACTCTTCATCATTTCTCCTAACATCTTTTCCCTCAATCCCTCTACTATCTCAGAAAAACGTAGGGTTTGGTTTCCTGACTCGTGTATTTTCTTGGGTTTCGCCTAAGACCTGCTCAATCTAACCCTAGGGGAGCCACCCAGCAGTCTGTGCTGAATATGCCCTCCTGGTGATCCTGATGCACACTGGAGTTTGAGCACCAGGGTTCTAACGAGATGCTAAAGGAACTTCAGTTCCTTTATATAAGTCAGAAATAAGTCAGAAATAGTATTTATTCCACCCAAGTCCTTACTTTATCAAAGAGCAAGAATAATAATCCTCTACAGCAGTTGTGTTTTGCTTTCTGTTGTGTTTTTTTTCCAACAGTTTTGCCCTGGAGCTATAAGAGTATTTCAGAAGTGCAAATGGTAACACCTTGGAACAGAGTTCATGTAATTATCATGGTAATAATAGTATCAATTGTCTACACCATTGGGTGTTTGCACATTTCAGGTGCTAAGGAGATCTTTATCTCTATTTTGCTTTTTTCATTTAATCTTTACAACCCTTTGTGGGTAGGGGTTCCTGCCCCCATTTTTATAAGAGAAAACTGAGGTTAAGGAATGTGCACAAAGTCTCCAAGAAGTAGACTTTGTCTGTTAAAAATAGATCCAGGAAATTTATTTCTGGCCAGAGCCACGACGCTATCCACTCCCTGGTTACCATACGAAGGTTTTTCCTGCTCATAGCTTTACTTTTTTTTAAATTTCAAAATACTACGGGGGCACAAACATTGAGCTTACATATATTGCCTTTGTACCGTCTGAGTCATAGCTACAAACGTGCCCATCCCCAGACGGTGCACCCCGCGCCCATTAGGTGTGAATTTACCCATCCCCTTGTCCCGTCTCCCTCCTGCCTGACACCCGATGAATGCTGCTTGCATATGTGCACTTACGTGTTGATCAGTTAGTACCAATTATTCATAGCTTTGTTGCCATCATATGTTTCACCCTGTCCTTTTTCAGTCGGAATCGGTAACCAAGCATGTGTTCTCTGCAGTCAGGCCACCTAAGTTCCCATGCTGGGTCTATTTATATCTGTGCTATGTGACCTTGAACCAATTACACATCTCTTTGCCTCTGTTTCCCCATCTGTAAAGTGAGATAGAGTAGTATTTCTGCCATGTATTAGGACACGTTTGTGGAATGAGACGATCATACAAAGCCTTCAGAACAAGGCCTGGGAGATAAACACTGTCTATAAACATTAGCTGCTGTTTATCTTTTGTGCCATTCTTCCTTCATCCCTAAAGCCTTTTTCTTTTGGGTTTATTTGCTTTGGGGCCTCACTTCCCACATAGGGGGATCCTGTGGACTAGTAGCCTGTGATTCTGATTCGTTCCAATTTGTTTTCCTGCTTTGCATACTTTATAATTTTAGTGTTCTTTTTCTGCCCATTTAAAATCATCATATTGGGGCTTTGGCATGTTTGTTTAATGCCATGGACTTGCTTAAAATTCACGATCACAGTTAACCTTTTGTGCAGCCCCCGAGAGGCAGCTCAGTGTAGTTTCTGATGCTTGTCGGTGGTTTTCCTGGGCTTAGTCATTTCCATCACTGGTACTAAGAGGGAATATAGGGGAGGTGACTCCCTGTGGCTCTCAGTCTCTGTGAGAGGTAGCCAAACTGGGCTTATTCTTTGACCTTGGTATAGGTCTTGGGTCCTGGTGATGGGATCTAAAGATTAAAGCTTTGTTCTGGTGTGCTTCCTAATTCTCTTAATAAGGAGAACTACTCCTTTGTTGGAGTGTGGGGGACTTCATTGATACAGATAAGGTTTTTGTTTGTTTATTCCTTGGTTTAACATGGGAGAAGATTGGCATTTCTCGCTACTGGGTCAGGAGACAGGCTTGTGAGGTTGAGAAGGGCTCCGAGGATGGGTGTCCTGTAGTGGCTGGAACTGCTGAGTTTGGGGACTTCATTGCCAGAAGCATCATGCCATGCACGACTTGTTTTTTGAGGTCCTTGCTCATTCTCCATGCGCGTACCACCCTGTGATCTCGTGGGAGAGTCCTGCTTGAACCACGTGCACATGGGACTTCCTGTCTTGCATTTCCGGTGTGAGTAGGTGAGGACGTTACTTTATCTCTGTGCCTCTCGCGCTAAAATGACGAGAAGGCCTCTGGCTTACTTCTGTATGTCCGCAAAGGCCCGTCATCAGAGAGCCAGTCTCGCTGCGGTCATGATTTTGGTTTAGCTGCTGGTAAAAGTGTTGTGTGACATGTTGGCCCAGGAATAGGAAGCGAGAGAGCAATAAAGGGATCATAAACACTGACTCTCTGAAGTCAGTTTTAGGCACTTTGCCTTTGTTATGTGACTGGATATGCACGACAGTCCCGTGAAGTGAGTTTTATGTGACGCCTGTGTAGCTCACAAAGAGGTGCGATGCCTTGTAAAAGTCTGCGCTAGTCAGTGGCAGCTTTGCCAGGCGATGTAGCAGTGCTGTGTCAGAATCAAGGCAACGCCGACAGCGACAGCCCCTTCTCTTTGGAGAGGACACACACTGCCCTCAGTGTGGCCTCTAGGAGACCACTGTACCTCACCTGGCCCTAGGTTAGAGTGGAAGCAACATGAGAAAGGTTCAGAGAGGAAGAGAAGCCTCCACAAAGGAGAAGACAGGGAAGAAGCCTTTGGGGCTTGCTCAGCACTGGCTGCGGGAGACGCAGCGTCGGGTGGACTCGCCCCCCCCCAGGGGGGAAAGCTTCAACAGAAAGGGGGAGACTGTGTCAGAGACAACCAGCTGGATGTAGAACAGCAATGTGATGATGAGGCAGAGGGTGAGAGGGCCAGAGAAGGGGTGGACGCTCCAGTGTGGCTGGCGGCTGGTGTTGTGCTCAGCTCACATGGTCATGCCCGAGCCAGACAGGCTCCTAGTCTGCACAACTAGAGAACAACAGGAAACATAGGGCATTCAGAGGGGAGCCTGGAAGTTATGGAAATAAAGTCAGGGGACAATCCACAGAAGCTTTGGTCATTCACCTGAGGAACTGATACTGATCTTCAATAGATAAATGAGATGAGAGAGAACCTCATGGCTTGTCTAGGAGGGGCTGGGATGGATAGACCCACTTCAGTGAGACAGAGGAAATGATAAAAAAAATTCCCTGAGCCTCTTTAGACCTGAAATCCATTGAGTTTCATGGTACTATGTGTGTGAAGCCAATTTGTAAGCTATAGAGTGGCAGGGGGAGATTTGGTAATTGAAGACCTTAAAAACTGAACTCCAGGACTGGCTCTTGGGATCTAAGTAAGTCACCTCTACCTTTTGTTTCAACATTCTTAAGAGAATAATGGTACCTGCCTTAACAGTCTTATAGACTTATTGGGAGTCAGTTGATAGATAATATGTAAATATACCCTGTAAACTATAACGCATTTTATAAAATATACTTACTATTGCACCAGATATCTGGTGTTTTGTTTTTTATAAGACACACAAAGAGTTACAACTTCTTTTGGCATATGACATATTCTAGGATGAGTCCTAATAGCAGGTTTTAGAACTACATTGTGGTTTCTGTTCTAGTACATTTGCTCTTAAAACTGAGGAGTAAGAGGAAATAAAGATGAAAGAAATATGCCTAGATATTTCCAAATGGAGCTTTTCAAAATGTCTTGGGTAGACATGGTTAATATCAGAATATTGAAATTGAATGTAGAAATATCAGTGTGTTAAAAAAAGCTACTCTCTAAGAATTATCTCTCACTATAGTAATATCTAATTAGTAATATTCATAATCACAGTCTTTTCTAAAATATTTCTGTAAGAATGTTGCTGTTAAAATTTATACCAGTAGCTTTAAATATTCCTATCTGCCTTGAAAACAGAAATCAGTCCACAAGGAGGGTTTATTTTTCTTTAGATAGGTAAATATGATAAGATAGATGGTGCATTAAAAAATAAAGAGAAGGGCTCCTCCAAGCTGATTTACATATTGATTACTTAAATTACTACTTAATTTAGTGCCTGCTAATAAACTGTGCCAGGGAAATGTTTCCCAAACATTTATTGGCTGCAGTATTTCTACCTACAGTGTATGCAGATCACATCCTTGTTAAATATTGATGCGCTCATGAAATGTTAATAGAATGTTAATGTGAAATACAAGGGAATGTGATCGCTGGGAGCTGGGAGCCTCTGAAAACTACCTGTCTCCTGTCTTTTCTTTATGTTCTGCCTTCTCGCTTTGTGGGTTTTTTTGTTTTTTTTTTTTTTTTTTTACAGCTCATTTCCTCCTCATCAAGAGATCTACATTTGCTCTCTGATCTGGCTGTCTCAGATACAAAATTTTTAAAAGAGAGATAAGATTCAGTGATCGATGGGAATTTTCTTGTCCTCCTGCTCTCTAGAAATGGGATTTATGGTTGGAATCAGAAAGGGTTCCTTTAAAATAGGAGAATGATTCAGGCTTAGAGTGGAATGAGACTCTGTGCTCTGCAGACTGAGTTGGGTGTGCTGTGTGGAGGCCAGTACACTTCCCTGCTCACCTCGAGGGGCTTTGATCTTGATCCTTCTGCCTTTAATCTTCTTTCTCACTGACCTTGACATAGCAGACTCCTTCTCATGCTTTGATTCTCGACAGTCTGAGACCCTTCCTTGAGCACCTGGTTATCTAAAGTCTCTTCTCAAGCCTTTCCTGTTACTTTTCATCACTCAACTTGGGATGTACTGTAACTACCTCTTTTGTTTTTATTTGTCTCCTTCAATTAGAATGAATGCTCAGGGAGGTCAGGGCCCTTGTCTACCTTGTTCTCCATTTGATAAGGTCCAGCCATCTGGTCAATAATAGGTGCTCAATGAATATTGTTGATGAAGTGAATAAAAAAACACCCATCCCTGCCACCGAAGAATTCGTAGACGAGGGGGGAAGCAGAGCAATAAGTCAGTGCACGGGATCATTTTGGATGCACCTGGGGGTCGAGCATTCAAAGTGGTATAGCTATGGAGGAGATACCAGCCAACTCTTACTGGGGAAGAGTTTTGGAGGCAGGTTTGGGCATGGATAAACTGGTTGTTTTGTGAGATAAACGGTCTCCTCAAGTAGGAATTGGAAGATTAGTGACTTTAGAGTTTTATTATTTTGTTTTGCTTTTGTTTAATCTATGCATAGAATGGTACCCAGAGTTACAAGCGATAGGAGCCTCTTAAACTAGCTTAAGGAAAGAGGAGAATTGATTCTATGGCAAAAGGATTTTCAGAGGAAGGATTGAGCAAACCCACCATAGAGACAGGGAAATAGCTGTGCTACAGGAACAGGTGGAGCCCATGACTCAAATGCTTCTCGGGCTCTCATTGTCTCTCCTCTCCGTTTTCCTTTGCATTTTGGCTTCATTTGCTTGTTTTGCAGGTCAACACCCAGGGAACTCCTGAGCACACACCTTCAGGGTACCATCAATATAGTTGGGCCAATTTTTCCCATTTAGTATGAGAAGTCTCAGGGAAGGACTCTGATTGGTCCAGTTTGTGTCACATGTTTTCCTGGCATGGTTTAGTCAACTGATGCCAGTGGGTGAGATTTTGTAAGAACATGGAAACTTGTTTAGAAAATACTCAACTGAAATTCGGGAGTCCAAGTCACAGGAGTCTACTCCTGTGAGAAGGGAAGATAGGACTGGGAGGACAAGAGAGTAGTTTGGTCACTTAAGTAAAAAGTCGTTATGGTACCATTCTGGAAAACTCTTCACAGGCACTTTTGTGTTAATGGAAACCAACAAGCAAAATATCCTCTTACAGGGTCAGAGGGTTGTCAGAAATTTAGAAAAAGTGAGAATTTCAGGTCCTATATACTTTGGGTACTATTTTGTCCTGACCCCAAGAATCTCAGTTTGGGCATCTGGAGTGGATCTCTTTAATTCTCTATTGGAATGGGGCCAGCATTCTCGATGTTTTCAGAAACCGAATTCCTTTTCTGATCTACTCTCTTTCCCATTGCAGATTGTGCTTGAGAACAGTAGCCGAGAAGATAAGCATGAATGTCCCTTTGGTCGCAGCAGTATAGAGCTGACCAAGATGCTGTGCGAGATCTTGAAAGTGGGCGAGTTGCGTAAGTACACTTGTTTCCCACACGAGTGTGAAGCATGGTGGAGACCCAGCTTCCAGGGCTGGGCCCCTGACTGTACAAGGAAGTCCCAGAGGGCTGAGTTCTCACGATCATCTCTGTGGATTGATTATTCATTGGCTGAGGTTCACAGTATACATATTTTTGCATGTCTGTTCTGGAAATAAATGTTATCAAAACCTACAGGAATAGAGAAATGTGTAGGTATTGTGGCTGAGTTGCAAATATTATGAAAATGAGTACATAATAAAAACAGTCTTGCCTCTATTTAGGAAAAAGAGTCATGGGTTTCTTTTTCTAAAATTCCAGTTTATAACCTACCAGTAGATCATTTTCTTTCTTTCAAAATGATTTTTCCTTATGAAGAAAAATTGAATACTTTAATGAAATTCTCTTGCTCCCAGTGTTTCTGTTGTTTGGAACACTTTCTCTAAGAAAGAAGAAATTATTAAAGAAAATGAGTAGCTGAAAATGAAAAATGTGGTTAGCGATATGCTTATTGCTCTTGTTTTCTACTTATATCACACAATTTATGAAAGGATATCCAGAAAAAGAGAGGATTGTAATTTTCTTGCCTTTTGCTCACTGGCGTAATTTGGCTTTAACCTGTGAAGGTGGATGTGGTTTAACCTGCCCCCATTACCATTGTCAATGTTGAGTCTCCTTAAACCAGCTGACTTCCACACATATTTATATGTGTGTCAGTAGGCACACATATAAATCTTCCCTCTTAGGCTTAATAATATGAGAACCAGAGAAGACTGTTTATGCCAGAAAAATGTTGGGGTGTTTGGTATTATTGTGAAAGCATAAATATTCAGTTACTTGCTTGGGAGCTTAAAATAATGATCTGAAATGATTAATGGGAAGGAATGCAATGATTAAATTGGAAAGGGGGTTATGTTTTACTTACGGTATGTGGCTGACTACAAGTACTGCTGAGATAAACTGGAAAATTTAATACTTAGTAAGGAAAAAAAAAACTAAGAATTTGAGCCTGTCTGACCAAGCAGGAGACTTTATCATCTTCCAGTGAGGGCATAGAGCAGAAAGCAGCTATGAAAGTTCGTTACTTTTTAGCCCCAGTCTGGGCATTTTTGCATTGAACAGTGACGAACTAACCTGAGAAATTCCTGCATTAACCTACTCTGGTTTATAGCTCACCAAATGTTAAGATTTCAGTTTATGTGGATCCTTGACTTGAGTTATTCTTCCTACTTCCTAATTAGGCTAACTTGTTGAAATTTCAATCTGCAGCTTTGCTTATTGTTTATTCAGCTTAAGGGTATAAATCCTAAATCAAACAAATCCTGCTGAACTTCTCCATCTGATAACTGTGACTATTTCATGTTTATCTCAGTTTCTTGGGAGAAACTGTTAAAAGTCACTGGCTGAAAAGCACGTCAAGACCATCCAAGAGTTTTTGTGAACTGGAGAGCAGTGGTGTTCCACTAGGCTGGTATTTCTGTGCCCGAGTTTTGCCCTCACACTGCCTTTCCCTTGTCCCCTCTGCTTCCATCCTCCCAAAGACATGCTCTACTGTTCGCTCTCTTCTTGAAGGCAGCAGAAAACGCACTCTCTGGTGCTATGAAATGCCACACCTAGCTATCTGCTCTTCTCCCTTGTTGCCCAGCGGACGTGTGTGTATCTTGCTAAAAGGTAACACGGAGAAGTGAAATGGTGACATGGCGTGGGAGAAGGAGAGTGGAAGAAAGGGAAACTGGGTTTAGCTCTGCTGGGTCGGCCCTTCGTGTCCTTGGGTAAATGACTCGCACACTATACTTTGCTCTTCCACCTCCACTTTCTTCCCAGAGTGGAATATCCAGAAATGGAGTGGTAGTGTTTGGGGTGATGACTTGAGTAGCTGTGTTCATTTCGTGGCTGAATTGCAGTGAGAGCAGTGTGAGGCGCCCCTTAGGAACAGTTTATGTTCAGTCTGTGGGGACTAACTTGGAGAGATGGCCCAGTTCCGGCGTGAGTGCAGGCAGGGTAAACGTGGACCTGATGTGGCCTGCCCTCTGGTCAGTGGGACCCCGTGTGGTGGGCAGTAGGGAAGCGAGGTGGCGGGAATCTCAGTGGTCAGTCCTCCTCGGGCGTCTGCTCCCCACTTGGGAATGGGGTGGGTACAGACTAGGGGCTGAGGCATGACTTCTGGCAGGTGTAGAGCAGCCTCCCAGCCTTCTGAGGACCTGGTAGTCAGTCTAGGGACCAAGACAGAGGCCCACACCTGTGTGCTGAAATAACAGAGTGGAGCTCAAGGAAAATATTAATGCCCAATGGGTTCCCTGGAGGTGCCGCAGATGCTTTTCCTGCACTGTAGACTATTCCATCTCCCTCCTTCTGTTGGGGAGCAGAGAAGAGTCCCGGCATTCTGCCACAGCTCACTCAGGCCTGGTCACACCTGGTTTCTGCAGCCAGACTGGGCTTGGACAGCTGGGGCCTGGCTTTGTCAGGGCAGTTTCCCTTCATCTGAGATGACAAATGCATTTATTCATTTGTTCGGTAAAAATCTATGGAGTACTTACAACATGCCAGCATCTGTGAGGGACACTGCGGGTACAAAGGTGAACCAGATATGGCCCTGTCCCCCAGGGCTTCAGAGAGCTTCTTATATTTCAGAAACCAGAAGAAACAGCTGGGATACTGATACTTTTTCCTGTGAGTTATGTCATTATATTCTTTAATATTCATATATGCCCATCATCTGTTCTGCAGCATAATTTTCCCAAATTCTTGGTAGATTTGATTTTAACCTGTTGCTCACCATCATCAGCAATTCAGGACATTTTTCAAGGCTTACAAAACTTTCACGTTTCTGAAGCCTACATGCCTAAATGAGTTGTTTTCTGCTCATAAAATATTAAAGGATTGCTGTATTCTGATTGAATGCTAGGCGCCAAATGATAAAACACCCTGTGGAAAGAGGAAAATTGCTTTTTAATGGATTGTCTTTTGCCCATTGCCATATTAAATAAGTTACTAATATGCAAAACAAATCTGAATGCATCCTTATGTTGAAGGAGATATCTGTTTTTCTTCTGAGGAAAATTAGTTTCACACACAAATCCACCTTCCTTTGGTTTGTGTATATCTGTGTTTCTGCATTCCTAAGTTCGTCATTCTAAGCACTTCTCAGATTTGTGTTAATAATTACCCTTGAAGACCATAGTCACTCTAGTTGTACAAGCAAGTGCTGAGACCAAAACAGTACCCAATTAAAATCTAACTGGTTGAATATAAAGGATGTTTACAAAAGTAGAAAGGTTTAATTTTCTAGAAATGGTTTCTCTTTTTTATATTTAATTTTAGGTCTCTTGAGGAAACCCGTTTCTGAAATACCAATTATATCGGTGTCTAAAGCAAACATATTAATGTTCAATTAATTACTGATACCAAATATTTATGTGCAGTTGTTTTTAGCTTCCTTTAAGGAAAAAAAAAAAGCACAATTTTTCTGCTTTCCAATTATTGACACTGCAAGAAGCAAATGTTACCTCTAATAGCTTAGTCTTAAATAATGTCTATTTATATTTTCAGAGTACTTTATCAAGTTATTCAGTTGAAGTCTGTAATACCCCTAGGAGTTAATCAAAACCCATAGCATTTACATTTATTAATTAAGGGAAGACTTATACCTATTGCATATTGTCTAGAGTCACTGAGGTCAAACTGGAGTTAAGGATACCCAAAGAAGGACAGCATAGAAAGAGGCAGGGAAGCAGAGTGGTTGCATTTGGGCATCCTTGACTCACAGCTCAGCCACTAATTGGTTGCCCTGAGGATATTTCTTACCAGTTCTGAGCTTCTGGTTCTGTATCTAAAATAAAGATAATATGTGCTACACACATTTGGTAGGAGGCTTAAATGAAATAATAGATGTTGTCCTAGTTGGAAAGATGGGTAGTTTTTTTTGCAATTGATAGAACCCCACTTTGCATGAGCAACCAGCTGGTTCAGTGAGGTGGAGAGGGTTCTCTGCCTTAAGTGGCAGCTGGAACCAGTACCTGAGACAATGCCCCTTGTTTTTTCACTCTCTACATATTGGGTAAAAGTATTATTTTTAACCTGCTTTCTCCATGAGGCTCTTTTGTGAAGAGAGCACATGTTTTCTCTTAGTTTCAATTTTAAAAATCTCAAAGAAGAATACTTGTGGACCTGGCTGTAATCACATCTGCTCATAACGTGGGCGATATAATTGGCAGCCCCAGTTAGAAGAACAAGAGTGACAAAGAGAGAGGAGCAAGCCTTCAAAAAAAGAGGCGTATTTGGGTGCACGGGGTCAGTGAGGGTGGAGGGAGGCGGGGTGGGAGTGGGGGAGGGGGGCGGGACCCTTGCAGAAGAAGAGAGGCACAGCACAGACAAATCCAGAGATGCCCATTGCACTTGTGAAGTCTGTAAGGAGATGTCTGCCTCCTAACTGGAGAGAAAAAAATGGTCATTATTGTTTTTGTTATTAAAGCCCTTGTTCCAAAAGAAATAATAAATTATTGACGAACACAAGGAAAACTTGATCTCTGGTACCATTAAGTTAATTACTTATCTTTTGAATATGTAGCACCTTACCCAATTATATTTTAACGTGAGGTAGAACTAGGATATTTCTTTTTCTCGCTCATTAACTAATTCATTTAATAACCAGAGGGCTCCTTCTCTATGAGTCAGGATCTTACTAATCACTGATGACTTGGATTTAGAACACATTCTCCATCCTCAAGCAGCTCACATGCTAATTTATGTTATGCATAACATAAATAAATGATTATAAGACACTTTGTCATTGGTAACAGTATGTTTAAGTCATGTTGATGTCTCTAGGAGTCATTGTTTGGTTCTTTCTGTTTGTGAAGAGCCAGGAAGGGCTGGAAAGAAGAGTCTTGGAAGGTGTGATAGAGAAGAAGTGATACTTGCAGACTAGAATAACCAGGCAGGCGTGGCTGTGTGGATGGTGAGGAGCAGCTCTAGGTGAAAGGACATGGAGGTTCAGAGAATTTTAGTTCTTTGCAGCTAAAGCAAGGGGTTTGAGGGAGTAGGCAAGTGCAGGAGTTGCTGTTGGGGGAAGCAGGGGTCAGATCATAAGTATTTGCCATGCAGAGGAGTTTGGACTTTACCTTACAGGTGGGGAAGCCAACAGAAGGATTTTAATAAGAATAAATACCCTGGTCATGGGCATAAAACTCTAGAATTAGGCTGTGTTTTCCGGGTGTGATAGACACTTCTGAGCATGACTGAGTATAGGCTCACCCCAGCCCCAGCTTGATAATGCAACAATTAGGACGATTTCAGCTGCAACTAAGAGAAATTCCAACTTAGAATGGCCAGAGCAAGAAGAACATTAACTACTTGAGTTCAGAGTTGAGTAGGTCTTAGGACTGGTGAGCTTAACTGTGTAGTGGTGGCATCAAAGACACAAGTTCTTTGCATTTTTCTGTTCTGTTTCTGGTAGCAAAACAGTGGCCACCTTCACATGGTCAGAGGAACAGGAGGTCATCTCTTCAAGTGGGTCTGTTTTAGGTGTGTGGACATGTTTCCAGAAGCTTCAGCAAACCTTCTCTCAGCTCTCATTGGCTGATGTCATGGCCTGTGCCTGTGGCTAACCAACCCAGCCATTGATAAGGAATGAGACTGTCTGGAGGTCACACCAATCATGACCTACTCCCTAGACCAGAGGTCAAACCAGCCTCCCCTGAGTAATGACCACAAGATGTTAGATAGCTAAAGAAAATTAGAGTTCTGTTAAGATAGGGAGAAATAATTACTTGAAACCCTTAATTCTGTCTCTTTACTTTAAAATTTCTTTTCTGCATTTTTTTCTTACTGATGAAGAAAACTATAACAAATTGAAGTCAGATTACAGCCCTCTGTCATTTTTGTCTTTATTGAGAATTGGGGAAATGCACTAATGTCTTTTTTTAATGTAGCGATATCAAAGGTTGCAGAAAAATGGAAATTGAGGTTCGATTATAATGCATTTCTTCTTTCATCACTAAGATGCTAGGACTCCACGACATTACTTTCCTTTTAGCAAATGGGTGTTTCCATTTCCTCGATTATGCTATTGTGTGGGTGTGACTCTCAGGTGTCCTTTGAAGAGCACAGTGGACATACATTGTGATGGAAGCCTTCATGTTTCTCTGAAATAGTTTTGCCATCCTCCCCTGTTTGGCCGTTTATAATTAGATGAATTTTTAATAACTGACCTCTGTTTTTAAAAAAAGTGAGAAAGAAACCTACATTGCACACCATAAAAATGTTCACCCTTTCCCTACTTTGTCTTTCTGTGGCAATATTTATTATAACACACCAGCGGTGCTGAGCGGAGCACCTTGTATAATTTATCACCCAGACACCTCTGCCTTAGCAAGTAAAAATAACACAGATGAGCACTCTGAAGGACTCTTTGGAGTGCAGCAGCGATTAGAATAGACACTTAACTCTGGGACATTGGTGTTTTTGTACATTGAGAAGTGCCATCCATCACGTCTATGCTTAGGCAGGACATCATGGCTAAAGAAAACTCAAGAAAATTAGCTTTTAACAATTAAACCTATTAAGGACCTTTTTTCTCCTAAGACCAGCTTGGATGCTTGCTCCATGGAAAGCTGAACACTCCTGGATCTTGATTCCACCTTGAATTTTTATGTTCTACTTCTGTTTTCATTTTCTGTTTCAACCTTAAGTTTAAAGTGAAATAAAACAAAACAAATGTTCTAAATTTAGCTTGAGAAAGTTGCGTCCACTTTGGGGCCTTAATTAAAATGGTCATTGGAGAGAGTATAAAAGGCATCAGTAGCAGGATTTATAACAGTCTTCTCACAAGGAAAGAGGGCTTCATGTAAGATTCTTGCATTCAGAATCAGAATCCCTGTGTGGTAGGCACGGTTGATGTGAGGACTTTTATCACAATTGTTACCCTTAGTTTTTCTCCTTAGTCTTCCCATATGGAGAAATCATCATCGTCATCATTCTCATCTGATGTCAGGTGAGGAAATGTGAATTAAAGTGCTTTGTCAACTGTAAAATGCTCTATTCATGGAGGAAACATTAACCTCACTCAATACATACAGACTTAGAGATACCAAGATGTCGCAAAACTAACTATTTCTGTGCATTTAGTGGCTGTCTTAAGAATTTGCAGTTCTGTGGTGGTTTCTTCACGTTCCAGCAGGCGGTACTTACAATAGATACTTCTGGAATTGCAATAAATGTTTTATCTCCATGTAAGTGATCGTGGAAAGAAATTAAACTTGGCAGTTTAAAAGGCGATGACATTAAGTACATCTCAATCTTATAAACGGATGAAAATAATTTATATTTATTCTAGAAATTTTAAGGATTTACTCCTTTTTACATGATTTCTGAAAAGGTACGTTAAATGGAGCCAGCCAGCATCTATTGCTGTGTTGTCCTAGGGGGAGGAGGTTACAGATTGAGAGGTGAGCCTGGCAGATTTGCCCACCCTCATAGTGAAGAGAGATACAGGCCTGTGAAAAGGCGTAGTCTCCCTTGTCTTCTCCTTCTGCCTCGTAGAAATATGTTTCCTTCCTGTTCATCTCAAACGTCAGGTTTGGGTGGCTGCAGCCCCACTGTGGGGGAGATCACACCCCTTCAAAACTCCTGTAGCACTTTATCAGTGTCTCTTTTGTTATACTTTCTACTGCTTATTAATACTTACTCTTTTTTTTTTTCTTTAATTCCTGGCCCTCTTTTCCCTAAAAGTTGAAGTGGTTTTAAAGATGATTTTTTAAAAAAGGTGAAAACAAGGGCAAATAAAACATAAAGTAAAAAATATGGATGTCGAGTGTTTACAAAGTATGTTATAAAAACCTTTGTGTTTGCCAGTAGTGGATCCTGAATTTGGCTCAAATATACATTTGTCCCAAGGAAGTATGAGGAGCCCAGAAATAGGAAATAGGTCAGTGCTCCAGCTCACATAAACAAGCTCAGTGTGAAAATCCAAATGCTAAGTTCAATTTCAACCCAATGGATGCTAAAATATAACAGTATTTGACAACATTTAATGTCATGTGTTAAAGATGATGGAATAGGACACATTCTTATCATCATTTAAAGAAAAAAAAAACTACTAAAAAGGAACAAGCCAACATTATCCTTAAAATGGGGATACCAAAATAGCTTTCCCATTAAAAACTGGAACTAAAGTGGGATGTTACAGCGTGCTAATATTCAGCATTATTATTTCTCCTTGATCTACTGTAAAAGTTCCCAAAAATAGAAGTAGAGTTCATTGATAGAAACAAAGAATTTTAAATTGCAGACAATAAGAGTTTCAATTTAGAAATCCCTGAAGAAGCAAAGGACAAGCTGTTAGAATCAATGTAATTTAGAAGGATAGCTAGACAGCAGATAAACAGAACATAGTAGATTTTCCATGTCAGAAGTAATTAGTTCATTACAAAATGGAAAAACCAAAAGATTATTTTAGCAGTGGCAATGAAAATGTAAACTGCTTTAGAGTCTTTATTTCTATGGGATTCCAATGCAAAAAATCTTGGACTTAGGTGAAGAAAACTATAAAACTTTACTAAAATATACAATAAAAGTTTGAAATAAATAAATAAGCAAAAATGCTTTATTCTTGGTAGGAAAACATGAATATTGTGAAAAAAAAGAGTGTACAGGCTCATATCTCATCCCAAAGTACCAGGGGGAATGGGGGGGGCATGTCACAGAATGATTCTAGGGTTCATTTGAACGAATAAGGAGATGAGAATTGGTGAGGAAGAATTGATAAAGAATAGCAATGGAAAAAGAATGGAAAAAAAAGTATATTTTTTGTAACCACCCCCCCCCCAAAGTCCAAAGAACTCATTCACAGGGCCACAGATCCCCTGGTTCACCTATTGTGTTGACATTTTGCCACATTTGTTTTATCATTCCCTGTCTTTCTCTCTTTCCTTCCACACACTACTCACACATTCACATGTATTGTTATGAAACTAGGAAAATTATGTTTTCTTATAGCCAAAAAAAAAGAAATTGTTTTAAAAAATATAATTTGAAGAATTATTCAAAATAAAAGTATTTAAAATCGGGTCTAGCTCTGGCCTCTTGTCTCTTTGAAAAAGCTAAAGGTGCTGGAGCCTCGCCTGGCAGGAGGCTCCCCCCAGAGCCCAGCAGAGGAGGAAGGGGCTCTGCTGCTACCGGATTAGGCGTCATGGTGGAAGCTGTGTCTGCAGGCCAGCTCAGCGCCCCTGCTGGCCCGTGGAGGTCCAGGAGAGGACCACTGCTGCCCGAGTTCTCCCAGAGCAGGTCAGAGGTGTCACTCACAGGCCCTTTCTTGGACGGAGCTTATATCTACATTCCCTTCTGGTCTTTTCCAACGCTGTGAGTGTGGCTTGCCTAAAATCCAGTGGTTGGTCATGTACATGAGCAACTATGGATTCAGAACACGTAGCTTCTTAAAGAAGGAGAAACATCATAAAAGAAAACCATAAAAGTAACAGGATTCTAGTCGATGAAGGAGGCTGTTTGCATGGATAGCATCATCACGCCTCATCTGTAAAATCAATCTAGTATTAAAGTTGTTTGTCTCGCTTCAAAAGTGTAAAGTGCAAAAACTGTCTTTCCCTAGTCCCGGAGATGCCGATCTCTTCTAAGCCCTGGGATTGGACCTGTGGGCTATTTTTCCCCAGCGCAGTAATCACCATCATCAACATTTATTGTGGGATCATGATGGACCAGTCCATGGCCTCAAAAGTCCTCATAAGTTGCAAAAGTAGAGTATTAATATGAGCAGAGTGCTAGAAGATTCAAATAGATGATAAATTAGACTAACATCACAAAAAGAAAGTGATCAGAACAACAGAAATCAGGATATCAAACTTCACTGCAATAGTGATAAAATGCTAACCTGTGAAGTTTTAAAAATTAAAATATGATAACATGAACAAAACAAACAAATAGAAAAAAAAACAAAACAAAAACAAAACAGAAGCATACCCAACAACCAAAGTCTTCAACACACTTTTATCAGACACTGTGGCTTCCCATAGTGGCAGTGTTTTTTCCAGGCAGTCCCCAGTGGCTGGGGGAACAGCAGAAGACAGAAAGCTCAGGACTGCCTTTTACTTCTTATTCTTAACCTGGGGCCTTCGAATGTAGAGATTTACCTGGCGGTTGGGGTAGATTAAGAGGTGGATGCCAATCTGGTGTCCCAGCGCTGGGCACTTGAGCTCCAAACAAAACTGCATGTTGATTTAAAGATAAGGAGAAAGAATTTAGTTACAAAAAAAAAAAAAAAAGAGAGAGAGAGAGAGGCCACCGTATGTATCAGATGGTTTCTATATGGCTGGCAATTCCTGGAGGTCATACTAAGCACACGTTACCTCTGTTAACCCTTACAGCACCTTCACTTACAAATGAGGAACTTGAGACACAGGGAGAGGTTAAGTAGACTGAGGTGATGCAGACATCTGATGCAGTTAATTGTTAGCTATTGTTAACAAGATCCTCTTGCACTGTTTGCTCCTAGTTTGGTCCTAGCTATGGTGCAATGCTATCACCCACTGCTCTCCTTTTTGTAAATGTCCTGTCTTCCTTGCAGACTGTAAGCTCCTTGAGGACTAGACTCACAGTGAATTCATCTTCCATCCTAACCTCTAGCCCAGTGTTCTAAGTACAGTCTGCATTTAATAGGTATTTGTTGGGTGAATAGATTAGATTTCTATTTGCTTCAGCGTCAGTTCCAAAAAATATTTTTCAGGCATCGCTAATTTTTTTATGTATTTTGTGTTTTACCCTGAAACCTCTCACACCGCTTTCTTTATCCTTCTAAAATAAGTGAGAAAGAGTTATACAAAAGGGTTTCTCTTCACCCTTCCTTCTCCCCCTCCTCCTCAGGGTAATTTGGTTGAGAAGGCCCACTGAGTCCAAATTTGAATTAGAAAATATCAACACTACAGTATGTTCCCCCAAGAGGAAAAAAAAGGATCTATTTTCAATCTTGTGTTTCAGAACACACAGCTGTGTGACTTCCTAATTCATTATATCCCCAACTGCCTCCAGACCGCTCTCGGCTTGCTTCTTTTTCCTACCCAACCCTTCTCCACGGGAAATGGGTCTGACTTCAACCAGCCTGGAGTTTGGTCTCTGGTCTGGGCAGGACTCCAGCGCAGACTCAGAGGGGCCAGCAAAAACAGGCCTTCTCCAAAGACACCTCCTCTCCCAGCAGGTGCCCCCGCCCACCAGGACTTAAAGGGAGCCAGGTCCCCTGGGAGAGCCGCCGTGAGCCAGGAGGCTCCTCACAGGTCAGTACCAGCTGCCTGTCTCCACGCAGTGAGCTCACTCCCCTCCTCCCAGGTGGCGTCTCTGGCCTGTGTGTAGGGCGCACGACACAGTTCTAGATCGCCACACACACTCAAGCCCGATGTGGCTTCCCTTAATTTGGCTTTCCAAGGGTTTTGGTCGCAAGAACAGATCACAGCTGTGGCCTGAGCATCTTTAGAAATGTGAATCATAACCCCCCCCCCCCCCCGCCCCGAAGAAGCTATTTTGAGCTTTATAATTACATATTTCCATGTTGTTTTTTTATAGAGTAAGGAGAATGACTTGCATTTTTTAAAAAATGGAAATCCGCTGGTTTCTTTGCTTTTCTGTCTTTTGTAACTTAGTCCAGTGATTCCTGAACTTGCTGTGCGTCAGATTCACTTAGGAGAGCTTCCATGGAATGCAGATTCCTGTAGGGAAATCCAGAAATCTACATGTTTAATAAACTTTCCAAATGATTCCTGAGCAGCCTGACTGGCCCCTCCCTAGTTTGGACCTACCCTCTTATAGTAATTTAGATCATGGTGAAGTGGATACCCTTATGGGGTAGGAAGAGCTCTGGATTGGGCATAAGAAAACCTGGATTCGAGTTCTGGTTGCACTAGCATGCAGCTCTAGATGAGCCTCTTCTCTGTGGTCCTCAGGTTCCTCTGGGGTGATATGCCATCTTTGCCCAGGTGACCGCTAGCTCCAAAGCTACCGTGATAAAGAGGCTCCTTTTTATGTAACCAATACAGTGACTCTAGTCACTAAATTAGTTATACTAGAACTTTGCCATCACCGGTTCTTGTGCGACGTATGTATAACTTAGATTGGCTGTTGCATTCTGGTCAAGAGAATTAAGGAAATGCCCCAGGCCTTGTTTTGAGCAGCTCCTGAGGGTCAGACAAGCTCAGAGCATGGGTAGGACTTGCTTTTACCCCATGCAGGCATGACTGCTCTTAGCTTTTGAATGGAGAATTAAGTAAAATATGCTTTTCTTACTCTGCATTTTTTTCTCATTTGAAATATGAACTTTATTGCCTGCAGAGTCTTTTGAGGGGAATGAAACCTTAATTTCACCAGAACAGATATAGGAAGGGAAAAAAAAAAAAATCCCTTTCCCTTCATTCTTTTCTCCCCCTGTGTTTTCCCATGTCGGCATCCTCTGTGCTCGGTTTGGTTGCACTTGCCACTCCATGATGCCAGTGGGGTTTTTGGGGGCTGAAGTAGCTGCCAGACCCATCTGTACTTGGAAACAGGAGCTTTTAAATAACTCGAAACTTGGAGGAAGAAATAAGCCTAAATGCAAATGCTATTAACATTTCTGCAAGTCATAGCTATCCCTGAGAAGCACGACTCTAATGGTTCTTTTGCTTTTATTGGCTATTTAATAGTTTGAGGAATTGCTTTTTACTGGCTTCCATAAGAATCCTGCCGAAATGCACTGACTTATTTTCCCACCTGACTTGCCTGGGTCAGAAAGAGTCCTGCTGCTTTCCTTTGTCGTTAATGTCATCAGAGGAAACCTCAAGTTTAAGGTCTCATGGGATTCATTGTTGTCATCGTTTTCTGGTTTTTGTTTTAGATTAGGAGTTTGCCTTCGTGCATATATTTTTAAAAATTTTCCTATGTGGTTTTATTATAAAAATGAACTAACATCCTGCTAATTACTTTGGAACTTGATTCTTTTCACTTCATGTGTTACAGAGCTCTTCAGTAAATGTGTTCATTTGTAGTTTGCTCAAACTTTTAACAGATGAATAGTATTTCATTCCATTTCATAGATATGGTCATTTTGTGGATATCGACATAAATAGTACTTCATTTTGTGAAAGTACAAGTCTCCTATTGACAGATGTTTATAATTGTTTGCAAGTTTTTGTTTTCATAAAGGGCACCAAGATGAACATTTGCTCTGTAAACACACTGAACGTGTTAGCACTGGGGCTGTAGCCATGAAATAAACAGGCTACCATCCCTTCCCTTAAGGAGCATATATTTTAGTTGGAGAAAAACACACAATAAACAAATTAAGATGTATGTCACGAGGCAAAAAATACAATGGAGAAAAATCCTGCTGAAAAGGGATGATGCGTCAGATTGCTTCACTGAGAAGGAGACATTAATTAAAACTATGAATGGGCCAAGAGAGCACCTGGACAAGAGTTTTCCGGAAAGAAGGAACAGCCAGCGTGAAGGCCCTGAGGCAGGAGTGTAGGCAAATGTGGCCGGGGCGGAGAGAGCTAGGGAAGCGTAGCAGGGGAGAAGGGGTTTGGTGGGTGGGAGAGTCTGCAGGCCCATGTAACACAGTCAGCTTTTACTCTGAATAGAAAGGGAAGCTACTGGACAGGTTGAACATACATGTGACATTACATGCCTTACAGTTTTAAAGAATTATTGTTTGGCTCATCTGCTGAGATTAGACTACAGGAAGGCCGCTACAATAAGCAGGTAGAAAGATGATGGTATCTTGAACCAGGGTGTTAGCCGTGGCAGTACCGGAAGCTGATGGGGTTTGGGATTTAAGCTAAAGGTAGAGCCAACAGGATTTTCCCCGACAGATTGGATGTGGGGTGGGGAATAAGAAGGGGAGGCAGGGATGGACAACCAGAGCATGGTGGAAGGCCACCAAGACTGGTGGAAGGCCACAGGAGACCAGCAGTTCTGTTTAGGTTGTGTAATACTGAGATGCCATTTAGACATCCAGATGGAGATGTTGATTTCGTAGTTGGATATATATGTCTGGAGTTCAGGGGATGATTCTGAGCTCGAGATTTGGGGGCAAGACCAATAGTTAAAGCTATGAGACTAAATGGAGCATCAAAGAGGCCCCAGGATTGATCCCTGGAGCACTCCAACATTTAGAGGTTGGCAAGTGGAGGAGAAACTAGGAAAGGAATCGACTAGGGTATCAGAGATGTAGGAAGAAAACCAAGAGAGAGTTCAATTCAAGGTGCAGGAGAGATTGCCTGTATCGTATGCTGCAGATGGTGGGATTAACTGAGGATTGCGGATTGAATGTTGATGTTTGCAATGTGGAGGTCAGGGTGACGTGAATGAGAGCAGTTTCAACGAGGTAGGGGAAGAGAGAGCCCGACTGGATGGGTTGAGAGCAAGTGGGGACAGAGGTAATGGGACAGTGACTAGATAGGTGTGCTACTCAGTGTGGGCTGAGGATTGCTGCCAGAGGATGATACAGAGGAAGCTTTTGGAGTCATTTAGACCAGTTTGATGTTGCCATGGCCTTCAAGCCTATGATCATTTTTCTAGTGATTAATTTGCACTATGGTTTTCAAGACCCTCTCTTTCTAAACAACAGATTAGAAATTAGAAATTGAAAACCAACTGGTCTTTCACCACTGATGGTTTGAGAGGTATTGGTGGTATAGACAGCCATGCAAAGGGCTTTTGCTTCACAGTTGTGCAAAAATATGGTAGATGCTGGAGGGGAAGTTACAGTCAAATGGAATTTTTTTTAATGGTGGGAGAAATTATAGCATCTTTATATGCTCCTGAGAAATATTCTGTAGAGAAGGAAATCTGATGATGAAGGAGCCCTATATCTCTTTCGCTATATATTTCCACACATATTTTATAATTTCCTCAACAAAGTGTCTCCCAAAGGATCCTGAGTCAGAGAGTACATACTTTTAGCATTTTTTAATTTCAAAGTCATATATGCGCATTGCTGAAAAATTTAAAAATGCAGAGAAGTAAAACTAATAATCACCCATTATCCTAAGATAGATTAGTATATATCTTTCCACTCTTTTTTAGCGTTAAAATAAGATTAAACTATACTACTTTTTATAATCTATTCTTTATACTTAATATATTGTGACTATCTTTCCACAACAAAAAATATATAATTACATCATTATTTAATGGCTGCTTAGTATTTTATTGTGTGTATCTACCATAATTAATTGGATTAGACACTTATTGTGGGATATTTAGGAATGTTTCCATTTTTAGTGAGAACTAGCACTGTGATGAACATCCCTGTAATTCCATCTGATTTTAATTTCATCTGAATTAATTCTTAGAAGGAGAAGTTCTGTGACCAATGGTCTGAAATTTGAAAGCTTTTTATTCCTTTATAAAATTTACCCCTAGAAAGGCTGAAGCATTTATACTCCACTGAGGAGTCATGTAGATCCAGATACAAGGCTTAACACAGTTTTTTGAACTACTGAAAAAATGGAGGATGGAGGAGGAAATCTAATTGAGATGGTGGGATTTCAGGGAATTATATATAGGGAGGTATTCAGATAGATAGATGGGTAAGTAATAGACATGGTAGACCCTAACAGATACAGATGTGATGGATTTATGAATATTTATGATAGAGATTTATAGATAGGGATTTATAGATGTTCTGTATTTATCTATGCTACAGCCATAGTATGACTTTTGCGTGCCTTAGGTAATTTTGCCTTTGTGGGCCCCTTCCTTCATGAAACAACATTAAAGTTTATATTTTATGACTGTGTTGTTATAAAGATGAATATAATCTAGGCTGGATTCGCCATGATATATTCATTATTATTCTATTTATGTCTTTCTTCTGCCTTAAAAAAATTAAAATCAAAATACCTTCATGGACCTCCAAAAGTATCACGGGCCCTCAGTACTGTGCCCCTGGGCTTCGCGATTAAGTCATCCCTGCCTGTGCTTCTCTGTGCCTTTTATATTTTTGACAATGAATAGACATTACTCATGACGGTAAAACATAAACGAGAAAAACATCAAACTAAATTCGTAAATATGCGTGGTCCGTAAGGAGGTCCCTTCCCTTTATCACACAGGGAGGAGATACGTTCTTTGTTTCTCATATGCTCCATCCCATTTCTTGGATTCTGCTGTCTAGGAAAAGTGAAAACTCACCGGCTTCTCCCTCCACCCCTGAGGTCACCATTCACCCAGTTGTCAGCCCCTGAGACTTACTGTCATCCTCAGTCACTCCTCATTCATAGCCACGGCCAGTTAGTGGCCACGTCCTATCAGTGTGCCACCCAAGTGTTTCTTCTGCCTCCCGATTTTTTGGCATTTCTACCACCATCACCCTAATTCACTATCGAATTGCCTCCAGACTTGCCTCCTCTCATCCATCCCTGCTTCATCCTCCAACCTTGTTTATTTTCCAAGGCGTTAAATCAGGTCTGTTTGGAACCCCTCATTGGACCCTGATTCCTCTTAGGGTGAGGCCATATTTCTTACACTGCCCCCACACTCCGGAAATCCCAGTAGGATGTGCTTCCTGTTCACCCTGGGCCGTGGCCCACACCGGCTCCTCGTTCTGGGACGTCCTCCCTCTGTTTCTTTGCTTGCCCAGCTCACTCCTGCCCCGCAGCCGCCTCCCTTCCCCACTGAGGCATATCTCACACTACGTTGAAACTGCATGTTTACTTCTCTTTCTGGGCAGGGTTTCTCTCTCCAGCTCCATTTGCCCCACAATTAGTGTGGGCTCCATCCGGATTCTAGGATAAAGTTGTCCTTTAAACCAACAAGTATGAAAAGCTGGGAGAGGGTGCAGGGGCGGTAGCTAGTGGCTGCCGCATTGAACTGGATGGGAAGACAGTTTTGTTGACTCCCTTGTCTTTGGGGCCATAATTTGGACAGTTAATAATCAGCAAAACCTCCCAGTGAGGACAAGGAACCACACGGGGTGATAGAAGGCCATGGGTAGGGTCTTACCCACAGTGTCTGACACGTAGCCTGTGTTCAGCAGACGTTGCTTGTCACCATCATCCTGATGGAAGCAGTGCTGGGCACCTGGCTGGCCTCTCGGCTGCCCATGGGGTGGTGGGGCAGTCTCAGGACCGTAACCATCACTGGCAGTCAGGTGCAGGTAAGTCCCTCGCTGGGCATTCTCACCGCTAGGATTCAAGATCTTCGTTCTCTTCATGTGAGTTGGAGCCCAAGTTTCTTTGCTGTACCAGGCCCCAAGGAAAAGCTAGACTCATAGCCAATGACACTTATTGAGCTATTTTGGCTGCATGGAGGGTTAGGTTTTAAGGTGATAAGGAAACAAATCTGAAAAGCAAAACAGAACCAAATCAATCTAACCTTCTAGCAGTAACCAGTGTCATTTCTCTCTTAGCACACTGGTCACCGTGGCTGGTGAGACCCTATAAAGGGATCCCATTTCTTGGACCCTTTTTTCTTATTTTACCAGGTCCTATGCCATGTGGTTGTATGTATTTATGCTTAAATAATACTATAATTTCTGTCATTTTTGAATATTCCCCTTGAGTCATGACCTTGAGTCATTTGATTTCTGACTGAATAGTTTATGAGATGCAGTTGTAGGCTTTTCGTCTCAAGACATAGGAAATAAAACTCTGGAAGGAGGCAGTCAGATGGATTACTTTCTTGAAGTAATAGCAAATAGTGACTCATTAGGGGGGTAACAAAATCACTTTAGTGAATTTTGCCTAGTGTTTTTAAAAATGGTATAAAATAATTTTTAGAGTGCTTCCCAAGTAGCAAAGGCAAGCATCTCATTAAATCAGTTCTACATCCATCTGCACGCGTGCTGGAATGCAGTACAAAATGTGCTTTGTACTGTAGGTCACAGCTGAAAAAGTTTAAGAGTCTCCCTGTCCCCTGCCCCATCATAAGGCAATTCACCTTGAAATTACTTGCTCAATGGAGCATTGTCTGTTTTCACATTAAAGTGTGCATTACATGTTTTTTGACTCAAACGTGTTATCTTCTATCAGGGTTTATCTTAAGGGATTAGTTGCGTGCTGCACGGTGACACAGTGAAGTCATCGGAAGCCAACTGCATGACTCTTGCTCACACCTTCTCTCTTGGTGCCACTCCTGGCTTAGTGGGACCCCCTAAGTCCCCAGGCTTTTTCCTTTTAGAAAGATTTCTTGATAGATTAGAAAATGAGAATCGTGTATGTGACATTTCCTGCATGTACATAAGAGGGAGCCACAAGACATGTCTTTAAATAAAAAGACAGTGTCCACCCTTTTAGCTGCCAAATAAGACTTTGGCCTCCTCCTCCTGGAGCTTAGCCCTTAAAATAACTTTTGTGTTTCTCATTTGTTTCAGGGTTCTGCCAGTGTTTTATCTGTAAGAGAACATTCTGTTTAAAATATTTCCAAATGGAAGCCCTCAACTACCATTTATGTAAAAGCCCTGTATCTAAAAACCCAGGCAGACATGGCTGGTTAAATGACATGCGTCCTTCATTCTTCCCGAGCTGCTTCACGCAGGATCTAGGGAATGGGAGTAAGTGGGGCATGAGGAAGCAATTTCGAGGTTCCGACTAATAAGCTTGCCATTGAGTAGTCATTCACTCCCACTGAAGCCTAGGTCTGTCGAGCGCCCTACTGCTCCAGGCCTTGAAAGTCTCCCTCACCTGGCTCTGTCTGCTTTCCTGACCTAACTTTCTAACTCCAAAGAACACTAAACTAACCGAAATCAGCTCGCTTTTTGTTTAGATACAGCCCATTTGAAACTCCCTGAACAGGTTAAGCTCCCTGATTTCTGCCTCTGCTTCTTGGCACTTTCTGTCCCCAGCTGCTTCTGGTCTAATAGTGACCCAGCATTTGCTGCCCGGATGTTGCCCACCCAACCCAGGAGACCCGGGGGGCCCTCCAGACTGACTGTGATGCAGTGCGCTTCTGTGGAGCACGGCCCATGCGCCAAGCACAGTGCTCGCTCATGACAGTGAAGAAGACAGGCTTCTTGTCTTCATCCTCTCTCCCTCCCGAGAAGCCAAGTTATAGGACTATTAGGCACCTATCCATTGAGCATCAGCTATGCACATCTTGTTTTAGGTGCTGGGACTTCATGGACCTGGTGACAATAATCTAAAAATGAATTGTGAATTACTCCTCACTTATATTCTAACATCATTTTAAGCTGTTCAGCAAAGAGGAGTTCTATAGAAACAAAATAAAAAAGTAATAAAGTGGTTTTTCTCATGGTAATCCTTTGTTTTCTGCCACCATTTAGACAAGTGATATAGCATAGATTTTATTTCCAAACATTCTTTATTATATTTTTACTGTTTATACTCTATATAAATATATATTTATATATAAATAAGCATAATATTTTTATATATTTTAAAATATATTTATGAGTAAATACATATTTATGCATGCTGCATATATACTATATATGTATATATTATGCTATATTATATTATTATGTTAAGTTTTTGGGGAGGATCAATTATTTTTATGTTTTTAAAGAAATGGTCACATAATAACTGTCCTTAATTTTTCTCTGCCATTTCTGCACCCCCCCAAAAAATATTCATATGAAATCTGGAACATATAACATATATAGAAATATATTTTTAATGTTACAGAATCAATACGTTCAGAACAAAATTTTAAAATACCAAATGCTTAGCCATTGTTGAAAATTTAGACATTTTAGAACATGAGGAAGATGTTTAAAGAAGAACATTAAAGCCACTCAACTGTTCTGCCACCCTGAGATAACAGCATAGGCATAGAGATGTGTTCCTTTCTGGCCCCTACTATGGCTGTGTCTATATCCTCACATTGTCTGCATGTATACCTATGTTTGCATATACATGCATGTATAAAAAATGTGACATCATACTGCCTCTGTAGCTCAGCATTCTTTTTTTTCCCCTTCCCTCAAAACTATCATATCAATAACTTCTTTCTATATCTTAAAATATCCTTCAAGGACATATTATTTAATGACTAGATAGCATTTCATTATATAAATATATCATAATTTACATTTAACAGATGTCTATTTGTATATGTTGAGGTTGTTTTTAAATTTCTATTATTATGAACATGTCTGGTTGTATCTACCACCAAATAATTCATTTTGAATACTTTACCTAGGATAAATTCCTGGAAGTGAGTTTGATGATCTTACTTAAAATGTTCAGCTTAGTTAAATTTTCGTGGGGTGGGGAAGGGTATACACTGAGTGTGTATCACCACAGAGCTCTCTCTGGAATTCTCTTTTGGAGATTTGAATCAAAACATCCAAAATTGATTCTGTTCTTGAACAATAGTCCCACTCAAGACTCTGAAACACAGTTATGAAATCACTTGCTAGTTTCTTCTTGAGAGCATGAGACCAGCTTTGGGAAAAATACAATGTTTTCTTCTAGGATTGGGGGTGTGGTGAAGAGTCTGTGTGGGGGGGAGGGGTAGGAGGGATGGGTGATTCATTCTCTTTCTCTTCTACCTACTATCCATATAAATGGAATTGTGCAGTATGTAGCCTTTTGTGTCTGGCTTCTTTCACCCAATATAATGTTTTTGAGAGTCATTCAGGCTGTTACATACTTGTTTAATGCCAAGTGAGCTTTAGTCTGTTTTGTTTTGTTTGGTTCCCCCCTTCTCCTTTTAAGCCAGTGTTATTGAGTTATAATTTAGTACACCAAAATGTACACTTTGTAGGTATACAGTCCTTTAGTTCTGGTAAATGTATATAGTCATGCAGCACCATCACAGGCAGTGCCTGTTGTTCTGGAATCCATCACATCATCTGTAACTGGAAGTCAGTAATGACCAAACCTAAACAAGAAAGCTAGCACAGGAAAACACCGGGTCATGGTGAGAGCAGGCAGGTGTAAACCCACCTTATTTGCTAATCATTATTTCTAATTTACAGCTGTTATCCCAAATTGATACTTAAACACATGTTCTGAGTATAATACACACACACACACACACGCACACACACAACGATTGCAGATTTCAATGGAAATCAAGAAGAGCTGTGATTTTTATTTTTAAGTGCATTGACCAAGTTGGTAAATAACTACTTCTTTAGGTCTTAGCTATCCACTACAGAAGAAAAAGAAAGAAAGAATCCGAGAAGATTGCATCTTCTTGTGAGTTGTTCCCAGACTACCATATCTTCTTTAAGTCTGTTTATCACACTCCCACAAGATTTGGAAGGCTGGTGCAGAGCTGCAGAGTGACGTGACTTAAGCAGCATGGGCTCCTCTGCCGTCCGATGGTGCCAGGCAGGTCGGGTAATGAGGATATAAAATGATGCAGTTGCAGTTTCCTTCCTTCCACCTTCCTCCATTGCTATCTTCTCACCCCCAGGAGGAATATCTCCCATGTCTGATTGAGTGAGGTGAAGAAAAGAAAATTGCATTTATTTTAAGCTTAAAGTTTAGCCAGATGGGAACCAGCTTAAGTTTCGTTTGAATATAATATGATTTTCTCCCCCTCTCACCAGCCTATGTTGAGTTGCCTCTGACAACTGATAAAATTCACATTTTCAAGCATATCTAGGATTTAGATATAAATATGCAGAGCGAGCGCACAAATTAACTCGTGTTCTCAAAGTGAAAAAGGGTGAAATCGGAGTAACTTCACATAAGAAAATTTCCAATTTATCCTGGTAATATGAGCCAGAATAGAATATAACACATACTTAGTTTTAGAATTCTTCCAATTCTTAATTTTTAACAGTCAGTAGGAACATTCTAGCAAAGTTGATTACTAAGTCTGAGACTCATTTTCTCATTAATTTTTAGTATAAAATAGGAAATGGGTTCCATTGAAACAATTTTCCCAAAGATTGAACTAAAAGTGCTTGTTATGAAATAAATTATAAATGTGCAGAATGTTATGAGACATGAGACATTAGACATTTTAGTAACTATTAGTCGTCTACTTTTCTTTGCAGCACTTAGGCACGACTTGAGAATTTCTCGTCTAAGGAATTTCTTCATTTCATGTTTGTGGCTGCTAGAACTTTTCTGCCCTTAGTTATTCTGAATCTACTTTTTTATCCTGCCTCATAGGTGAAGGGGCTGGGAAGTCACGGAGTGGCACTTTATCAGCCTGAAGATTAATTCACTAATTCCAGTGGTTTGCATCTAGAAACAGGTTCTATTCTTTCTAAATAAATCAGTCTTAAGAACAGACTTGCAAGATGAGGATAAAGTGAGCTTTCTTATGTATTACTTTCCTCCCTAGTTAGACCCAGTGGGGAAGAGGAGAGAGGCTTGCTGGCCAAACCTGGGGTGTAGAGTGGGAGTGGAGTTGTCACCACCGATGGGAGTCTCCCCAGCAGGCAGCAGCTGCAATTGTAGAGGAATGAAGGTGTGTCCCGATGTCTTGGGCTGCCTGGGAGGTCACTGCCGGATTGTCAGGAGACAGCCCTGACTCTATATGGAGAGATCAGGCATTTGGGGGCAATTGACCAATTATTTTAAAATGAAGTCATTGACACTTTGTTATTTCAGATGTAGAATTGTTATTTAAATTCAAACTATTTTATAATTAGTTTGTACTAGCCATCTTTATATGTAAATCTATATCCTTCAATAATTTGAGGGACCATCTGATGACCTAGGGGTCAGACTCATAACTAAGTATTGTGTACGTGTGGGGCCTAGACCTCCTACAAGAGATTTCTCTAGGGACGCTTCTAGATGTCTGTTCTTCACTGAGCACCACCATGTCCCTTTTGTAAACCAGCCTGAACGTTCCTCAGTTTCATTATATCAGGGAATGAACCAACAATAGTGCCCTACTCCATCAGTTCTGTAAGTTTGAGATATTATGTATTATGTTGATTTCCGATTTACCTGTATCTTACATGTTTTGTTCTTTTATGAAATTGATTTTCTTATTTATATTTTATTGAGGCATATGTTGAAATTCATCTGCCTTAATGGAGTGGGCCTCGTAGGTATACTAGCAACTGCAAGAGGAAGAAGACGGGGGTATGTCCTGGAATTAATATTGGCAGTATGTGTCATGTACATTGGCCACTCTCAACTGTGACATTATCACACATTAGTGATCACAGATAATTTTTCACTAATGATTGGTAGCATTCCAAAGCTTGCAGGTGATTTCCTAGAGCAACTTCAAGAATGTCTTTTTAACAACTTCACTCTTACTTGCTAACATAGCTGTAATTTCCCAAGACGGGGAGAATGAGGTGGTTCCCCCTTGACTACTGGAAACTGTGGAACTGCACAGCTCATCTCATGTTGCCACAGCCTTCTTTTAGGGCCTACATGGGGCAGGGATGAGGCATGTCAACTTTCACGTTTATCACAGTGGAATAGGTGACCCACACTCAGTTCCACTCCAGGACAGTAGACCTGTGCTGAGGCAGCCTGTGGCCTGTTATTATTACCTGTTGGTCCTCTCCATTCTCTTAGCCCAGTATTTGGTCTGTAATGTTCAAATGCAAATGTTCTGGGTACAGCCATAATACTGAATTTGGGATTCTTAATAACATCAAGCAGAGGTTGAACTGGTTTTTTTGTTTTGTTTTTTTTTTTAATGAGTGAGCATAACCTGCCTGGATTTTATATTCCAGCTCATCCTCTGAGATTTGTAAATGAACCCAGTCCCAAGGACAGCAGCCTACAAGAACACACGTATCAGCCACACGACCTTCATTTCCAAGGAATTTTTTAGCCTTCACAGTGTTAATAAAGGAAAATTCTGTCTTTTACAAAAAATTTAATGGGTGTTTTCAAGCTGTGCCAGAATAACAATTTCTATTTCTGGTCTGTTAATTTTGTGATTCTAAAGTTAATAGAGATAACTTAGAGAGAAGCAAAAATGTTTTAATGTTTTAACAGTCTGAACCTATTTTCAAAATTATCTCCCTTTTGACATTTTTTCCTTAAAAGGCTCACTTTTTTTTGATGATGATGAAACAGATATCTCTACATAATAGAATAATTAGAAAATGAAGTAAAAAAAATAAAAGTCACTCAAATGGCCATTGCTAACATGAGGGCTGTTCAGAAAGTATCCAGTCATGTAATATGAAAATGACATATTAACAATGGCTAGATACCTTCTGACAGTCCTCGTATAGTTTGTGTTTCTGTCGGTGGTCTGTGATGCACATAGGTTTATATAACTTGTTCATTCCTGTCGCTCAGCATCCAGCCACTGAAAAGTAGTAAGATGCTCAGCACGTATGTGTGGACTGGATGATCTTTTTTCCTGTTGATTACTTCCTTTCCAATTGATGGAGCACCTCACCACCATTTGACCAGAATGTTTACCTCTAAAGCGTCACATCTGCGGATGAATGTTGGGGCTGACTGCCACCCTTCAGTAATCAGTGGCATCTGTGAATTTAAGAACTTTACCTAAATCAATGAGTTTCTGGAGAATCTATGGATCCTGGTTTTTACAGGATCTTCTTTAAATTCTGACAAAGTTTGTCTCATGAATGCAGCTTGTGCAAAATGTTTTTTGCCCCTAAAATTGCCCAGATAGAGAATTTCCTTCCAAGTCCTTTCTATGAGTATCTCTTTCTAGAATCTGTCAAAAATCTTCATGTAGATTACTATGACCCACTAGTTTTTCTTAAGTGGGTAACACAAGTGGATTTCTAAGTAGTAGAGCAGATCGCAAACATGTTGCTGTCCAGTTTCAGTATTTTTAAATTAAATTTTCTCTACTCTGAAGTTGATGTGAGCTCTTGAGTCCAATGTTCTCAGTGTCAATAGCTCTTTGAGGTCCCAAGGCCCACGGACCTCTAGCCACAAAACCTTCTTTGGAGAATGACCCCAGAAGGCCTGGGCACTGGGTGCCAAGGACACCCCAGTGGCTGCAGCCAGGAAGGGGCCTGCATTTTCTCCTGAGGGATCACTCAGTGCTTAGGGTGATTCAGTTTTGCCTAGTTCTTGCCACTGCCCTCAAATTGCCAAATGCTAGATTCAGAGGAGGAAGGCCCTATACCCAGGTGTAAGTGTTTGCATCAATGGACATGCCACACTCAGTGCCCTACAGTTGTGGCTTCCTTGTGTGGTTGTGACTTACATCATTGGCAAGTCACAGCCATGACTTTTCAGGTTGTCTCTTTTTCTGAGATAGCCCGAATGTTGTTCAAGGCAGGAAACGTTCCTATGTTTGTTTTACTGCTCCAGTTCGCTTTCACTTTCAAAATAGATATATATTCAGATCAGGGAACACAGAAGCAAAGCCTATGCTAGAGCAAATACATTGACACTCTTTGCCATGAGAGTTGGTGTTAGTTAATTTAAAAAGAAAGGTGGTAGCCAGGAAAGGGAGTAAAAGGACAGGGCTGTAGCTGGTTGGGGTGGGAGGTGGGGGTATGTTCTGGAATCCTTTTGTTTATGTTCATGGTGATGTTTGGGGGTTTATTTATTCATTTGTCTTTGAAAGATAAGAGAAACTCCTCTATATATCAGTAGTGTGCTAGAGCCAATTATTAAACTTTCAGCAGGTTTAGTAGCCAATGGTTAAATAGCTGGCAGCTTAAAATTGGCCATGGCAGGAGTTTTACAGCACAGAAACTGACAAACGCAAATGAGCAGCACCCTAGTTGTTCAACACTTTCCAGCACAGCACCGAGCGTGTCAGAACACAGACAGACAGGATCTGCTAGACTCAGGGAGACTCACCGTGCAGGAGAGAGCAGGTGCTGATGGAGCCTAGTCTCTGTGGCTGAGGAAGGAGTTGGGATCTGAGTACTTAGGCGGAGATTGGCTTTTACAAGCAGGAAGGATTTTAATAGGAGGGAAAGTAAAGAGGATGAGAGAGGAGAGAGCCCAGATTCATGCTAACAGCTGTAATTATCAAGGCTAGCATCTCTGAGCGCATGTTGTGTGCCAAACGTTGTTCCACGTGCTTTGCCTGGATCATCTCGTGTAACAGCCACAACTCTGGGGCGGGTATTGTCATTATATCTCCATTGACGAGAAGTCAGAGGTGCAGGGGTGAAGTAGTTTCCTCAAGGCCCGGCAGCTATCAACCCATAGAGCCAAGATTTGAACCCATGATCTGATGCTCCAGCCCTCATACCCTGCAGTCTGTACTGTATCCCAGAGAATGTGCAGATTCTGTGCCGGAAGTGACAGGAGCTCCCTGCTGATGGTTTCTCTTTTCTCTATGACCAATGCAGCAACATACCCTTAGAGTAAAGGAAGTCAATAAGAGAGGTTTAAGGCAAGTAGAAAATACATAAAATGGGTTTGTGGAGCATGAGAGAGCAGGCTGAGTAGGGGAACATAAGACACTCAGGCAGTGCCAAGGGCCTGGTTAATAATTTGGACCATAAATGTGTTTTAAAACCATCTGATGAGATCGTGTTCTTACAGACACCTCAGCCACTCTGCTTAGGCACAGAGAAAGCAGCCTGTAGGGGTCCTCCATGGTTAGGATTATGACAGGTGGATGGCATATAATATCCAAGGGCAAAGGAATTTAGGGAATTTAGCAGAGAAAGCATAATTATAATAATGGACCGTGGAATCTGCACAGGAGAAAGAGGTTGTGGAGGCAGGAGGGAGGGGGCTGGTTGAACTTGAGGTTTTGACAAGGTTGAAGCAGCTGGAGTACTTGAACTAGTTAAGGAGGTAGCAGAGGAGGCTGTCTTCCAAAACTTGGGCATTAAAATGGATCGATTCTGGTGATAGTGCATTTCCTTGATATTCTTGGTTCAAGGTGTGACTGTGGAAGGAGATAGCCCAGGGGAATGGAAACAAGGGTCCTTGGAGAAGAGATCAAGGGTCGTACAGGTGAATTGAAAAGTAGTCCAGCAGGATGGCAAAACTTGCGATGAAGAGGAATACTATGATCATGACTTTAGAATATTTATTATTAAATGACATGTCATTTAACTTGTTTGTATATATTGCTGGTATTATAGACAACTTTTGCCTTTTACTTACTATACTAATTTGTTGTATTCATTAGAGAAGGAAAGCGTATGCATACCTTAGACTTTTTAAAACTTAGTTTAGTGCTAAGCTTAGGACCTTTTCTTAGTATTTTGGGGAAAGATTGTGATTCCTGATTCCTTATTTAACCTAAAAATGAGTACCTGCATAATAAAGGAATCCTAATTGGCTTAATGTCCATCAAGATTTATTCACCAAAACCTACTTGTTGATTTAAATACAATCTACAGCCCTCCTCCTCAGGTAATATAGTCAGGCTTTGCCCAGATGTGAACATCATCAGTTTTTTTTAATGACAATCACATAAGACTTGACACTTTGACCCTCACATAAGTTTCAGATTCCTGCCTCCTTTTCCCCCTTGGTCTTTCATTGAATCCTAAGAGACTTGACATTCGTAAGTGAAAGTAAGGTATATCGTGTGTATTGTAGCTTCTTTTCTTACTGGGTGGATGAAATAAATTTGCACCCCATACCTTAGTGTGTAAGAAGAATGTGTCTGATCCCTCTAGAATGCTTGGGCTCCCACTCACTGGACCGTCAGCTGGTCAGATGGCACCAGTTGAAGGAAACATTTCTCTTCCTCCAAAATATCCTGTAGTGAATTGCTGATGCAAGTATCATTTCCCCTGGACCTCATCTTGAAGAGAGCTTGCTACTCAGTTAATACAAACCTCGACCTAACTGTGGTCCCCCTTGCTCAGGGGCAGTGTTTCCTCATGCTCTAAGTGGGATTAATTTTCACAACTCAATTTACCGGGCCCAGGAGGCAAGCCGTGGTTGCTATGGGAACGGTAACTGAATTTCCTGGCTTTTGTGCATGTAACATATCAACGATGATGCTATAGTGACATATATATTTCTTCCTTTCCCCACCTTCATTTCCTTTTCCCTTTCAAGATGGATTATTGTTGGGGAAAGGAGAAAGAGGATTTAATTTCACAGGCTGGTTTATTATGATTAATGTGTCATAATATTCACCGGATGAGTTATTTTTATGGTAATCGCATGTCCAAAGGATGCACGTGTCTAAACTTTACTTCCCACCTTTGGTACTAGTCTTGACAAGCGTTCTAACATCATGGAGACCCATGCAGAAAGTTGGCGAGAAAAATCCTCATAACATTTATTGAACTTCATATGGCTTTATGTATTATGGTAAGCGAATTGCAAATTTAGAATATTATGCTCGTTGTCATTTCTTCTTAATCGCCATGAGCCATTTCTTCACTAACATTGAAAGGCGTTTTAGGTTAGGTGTCTATATACACATAGAGTGTGATTGTCAGAGAGTACTTGCATTGCACTTCAAGGCTACATAATCTTTAGCCTAACATTTGCATATTAATGGATAATTGTAAAACATTATGCAAATTATACATAGTGATGAATATATTATCAAATCAAATGGCCTTTAGGGGTAATTACAGGATGCTGCTATGTCAACTAGGACGCTGCAGGTTGAATGCTGAACACCTCCCGTAGAATGAAACACAATCCGGCCAGGCTTTATTTCTGTCCACAGTCACGAGCGCATTTGGGATGATATTAGTCACAGAATACTAGGGATGAAAAGAGTAAAATCCTGAATGAAAAATACTAAAATGTGGAAGGTTTTTAGGTTGGTAATTAATCTAAATGTTTGAATCACAGAGAAAGCCCCATGAGCACTGATGTCTTTCAAAGTATGTATTCTAATATAATTTGCTTCTTTTTATTTCAAAAGAAACCATGCTCTTTGTATAATAAAATGCCGCAGACAGTACAGCCTCTTTAGGGTACCCCACTGCTAAGTGACTTTATTCTGTTACTGAGTGCTTATATGTGCCCTCTTTGTAGACCACGGACTGATTTATCAGTGTGTTCCCCATTGGTCTGACTCGATGTCTGTTCTGTATGTGATGTCCAAGGAAGCACTGTGGAAGGAAGGAAGAGAGGGAAGTTGGGGGAAGAAAGTTAGGCTGATATTAAAGTGCCACCACATTGGGATTAAATTCTGGGCAACCTTATTCCCTTTCTTCAACCATTCATTAGGCTTGCTGTATTATTTTGTTAAGTAAGTTTTCTCTTTAGAACACATCCTTTTCCATAAAGGAGATCTCTACGTTGTGGCTGTATCCAGAGCTTTGAAGGGGGGGCCACCTCTATGTAAGTACCTCTTGGTATTAAATAATAGACAGGACAGTAGACTGGTCTTTCCTTTTGAATCCCTTGTACCTTCAGAACAAAACGAAATAAAACTAACTTTTTTATTCTGCTTTATTTCCATGTAAAATGATCCCCGAGCCCCCATTAATCTAACTGTTTCTGGTCCTCTGAGTACTGTGTTCTATTAGTCAGTGACAAATGAAGGTAAAACACTTTATGCCAAAACAAACCCAATGCTATGGCAGGTATCCCCTTTGTAAAAACAAAATGTGAACAGTAGCTAAATTTGGAAAATTGAAAATAGTCATTAACAAAACCAGTCATTCTATGTGTAACTGGAAATTGGAATCTTAGCCAGGGAGCCTCTGTGGTCAGAAACCTCCCCCTGCTGTCTGTGAGTGTGTCCCCCTCCTCCCAGCCCATCACCAAATTGAGCCAGAATCAGGTGCCTTGGGACTGTACCCCCAATTTTTGACAAATTAATTCATTTTGCTCAGTTTAGTTATACTGTAAATAAAATAACGTAACATAAAATGATGCCAATGATCTAGTATGTTATAGATGGTAAAACTCAAAAGAATTGTTGAATGAAGCTTTTATGTTTTGGTCAACTGTTGAAAATTTTGCAGGCCTATTTCCAACCAAAAGGAAAAGAACCATGCTTCATTAAGAGACAAGTGTTTGCTTTCTCAAAACCAGAATTGGAGTTGGATGGTTAAACTCCTGCTTTGCCTCTCGCTGGTTTTGCGACATGTGACAAGTTACTAAATTTAAGCTCTTCTCCACCAGCCTTTAAGGGCGTAGGTAATAATTCTTAGCTCAAGGGACTGTTGTGAAGGTCAAAGGCGATCACAGATAAGAAAGTCCCTAACACAAAGCCTGATTCATAGCAGGTGCTCAATACATGTCTTTCCTTAGGTACCTTGTTTCCATCCTCTTCCTGTGATGGTATCTCAGAAACCTCTGAAAGTAATTATAGTCTAAACTAAAATGCCAACAGGTGGCCCAAGTGTAGGTCTGTACCTGCCCTTGGGCAAGTCATTTATTTATCATTCCTTTCCCTTTTCTCCATTTGCAGCTCAGATGGGTAATTTGGAGCCACTGGGAACTAATGAGAAAACGAAAGCCATTGTTGCCATTATTGCTCTGGTGCCATGAGGTTTCTGGTGGGAACATCTGAGAGGAAGAGGATAATAAAGGAAAAATAGAAACCTTCCTAGAATTAAGCCGTGCTGTCTAGGGCCTCCTGCACATGACTTCAAAGCCACGTTTCCTTAAAGTGGGAGTTAAAGACCTAATCTCTCTGCCAGTTAGAAATAATTCCTAATGATTAACATAATAGTGAATCATTTGTTGGCTCTGTGAGATACTACTGATGGCAGTTTATACTGAAAAGCAGTGAAACATGGAAATGGCTTCTGCCATACACTGAAAGAGGAAAATATAACAGCTAATAAATCGACCATGAAATAGTTTTGACTACTGTATACTAGAAGTTTGACACACGTAATATAAGTTTTCAACAAGAATAAGTTATCTGATCTTTATGTTATTCCATATAAAAAGCTGACATGTTGGCCCTAAGCTTGTATTACTGCCTTAAAATAATTTTAAGCTAGCACTCTCTTGACAAGCACTGGAGAGGATTGTGACTTGCTAGAACCCTGTGTCACAGAGCATCTATCTTTAAAAGCCCCCCACTGTTGTGATGTTTGCCCTGGGAGGATCAGAATTGCCCCCTTGGATTCACTAAGAAAAGGCATCAATATGGGGAATATAGAGGGGTGAAGGTAAAGCAGCTGTCTCAGGGCGGTTCACTGGGCGTTGGAAGGGATTCTATAATAGCATGCAGCTCTCACCTGAGACTCTAACCACAGTGAGACCTTTCTTTGCCTCCGGTGGCCTTGGTGGGAAATCCTGAGCCAGTGGAATGCCTCCCGGTGGTGATGCTACGCCTGATGGGCACATGTCCCGCCCCAGAGTCCTCCTTGGTCCTTTCTTGCATGTCCCCCGTGAAAGTAAGGAACCCACCATGGATTCCAGAAATCTCTGAGAAATCCTTTTGGGGTATGGATGAAATCGAACTGCTAACTCTAGACTTTCCACATAGTTGGCAATCTTTGAGGAATCCTTCAGCTGAGTATCTTTGGATGGGGATATTGCCCATGTGGAACTGAGGTCAGTTGATTTTCAGATCACACTCAATGCCCAGAGACTGTCCTTGTCCTGGGGTACCAGCCCAGGAGTTCCTGTGTTGAGACGCTGTGGAGGACAGGTCACAGCACACTGATGGAAGGAGTAGAGTCCTCAGGAAAACTTCAGAAGTTGTCTACCCTCATGGAATACACAAAATCATTTTCCATCAGTTCCTCCAGTCAATCTGGTAAAAAGCTTGGCAGGATTCCTTCCTTCTCCTCCCTTTCTTCTCTGCCCCCTTCTGGTTGGCATGCCCCACCCTAACCCCGATCCAAGACAGCAGGAAAGTGAAGGGACAGCACAGATGTCCCCGTGCAGGTGAGCAGGAGAGAGGGCACTTGGCACATAGCTCCTTGTCCCTTAAGTTTTTTAACTGAATTTTAAAATCTACAATGAAAATGTGATAATATGGCTAAAAACACTTCTACAAGAGTGGAGTATTTAAAAATTTTTTTCACCTGTGTTGCTTTGACTTAAGTGATATATCCCAGAGAAGACAGCTTAATGTTTATATGAAACCAGCCCCACAGAATCAAAGAAAGTGAGACTAAGAATGGGTCTTAGTGTTGATGGAGTCCAAGGAACTCTAGCCTGAAGACCCTGCTGGCCTGGGACAGAACTTTCACTGTTCTGCAGCCAGTGACATATAATGTGTCATACGATGTATGTGGCCGTGCATGTGTGCACGTATGTGTGTGTATGTGCATGCATGTGTGTGCCTGTGTAAGTTGCTATTTTTCTTTCCTTTTGTAGCACTAAAGGACTAACCTTTTTCTGTAACTGTCCTGCCAAGTTCTTTAGAGTTAAAAATGTCTTGCTTTTTATCACATGTTGGTGATCATGGTAGAAGTTTTTTTTTTTTTTTTTTTTTTGAGACAAAGTCTCACTCTGTTGCCCGGGCTTGAATGCCGTGGCGTCAGCCTAGCTCACAGCAACCTCAGACTCCTGGGCTCACGCGATCCTTCTGCCTCAGCCTCCCGAGTAGCTGGGACTACAGGCATGCGCCACCATGCCCGGCTAATTTTTTCTATATATTTTTAGTAGGCCAATTAATTTCTTTCTATCTTTAGTAGAGACGGGGTATCACTCTTGCTCAGGCTGGTTTCAGACTCCTGACCTTGAGCAATCCACCCCCCCCAGAGTGCTAGGATTACAGGCATGAGCCACTGTGCCCGGCCTAGAAGAATTTTTAAATGGTGTTACGGACCCTATAGGAAGTTGGTAACATTATATCGACACTCAAATTTAAAAGAAAATATTTTCTGGTCTGAAAAGGGTCCAAATGGAGATGAGCTGAACTGCCAGTACTCGCTCCCTTCTGAACTCAGTTTATAGATGAAGTGGGAAATGTGGAGAGCAGTGTTGTCACTAATCGGTGCAGAGATGCACTCATCGTGTGTGTGCATGTGCTTGTGCGCGCACGGGAACGCGTGTGCACCAAAAGCTTAGACTAGCCCCTCCTTTCCAACGATGCTCTCTCAGTGTGCCAGGCTGGGTGATGTTACTGAGCTGGGTAACGCCTCTGTATTGTGGGGACGTCTGAAAGAAGGAATGACAAAGGCTTCGTGAACAACAAAGCTTACGAAAGACTCTCTTTTGTAGAGTATTTCATGAGACCTTCTTGGCTTTGGGAGAACTTGATTTCTATTTGAAATGGTTTCACCATCTTCTACCTGGAGTGACAGATGGCAGGACATCTGCCCCACGAAGGGCAAGCTGTGCCCTGTGTAGAACGCTGCGAGTCAGTCTTCTGACACGCCATTCTCTTTAACCCTGTAAAGTTAGACATTTGAGTAAATGGTTCTTAAAATATAATTTTTTCAAAAAAACATGATAATTAGTACAATGATATCATTGATTTTAACCTCTTAAATCAGAGTCAGGGTGCAGAGCCCACCAAAGAACATATAAAAGGAAAAAGTAATGTGAAAACTGCCACTGGTAATATAACTTTCCTCAAAATGATTGCAGTTCATGTCTGTCTTGTTACATGTTTGTTTCAATCCATTTAACAATCATTTTATCAAGAAACCTCCTTCTCTTCTCTATATTATACCTGACATACTGAAAATATAATATGAATATTTTTGAGTACTTACCATGTGCTAGACATTTTGCTGGAATTTTTACATTTATTATCTACTACTTAAGCCTGTTTTATAGGTAAAACAGGGAACTATCTTAAAGTTCCATTTTACAGATGACAGGACCTATTCGGAAGTCTGAAGACTATAGCATGGATGACAGGAGACCAAACAGCAACTGGAAGTCAGGACTCTGACTCCCAGCCCCCAACCTCCTCCTGTTTCCCACTGGACTCCACTGTTCTTGTCCCGAGTGTACCATTATACTTCTCCTTTACCCTCCCCCCACCCCACCCTCGAGATGAAATAGGCTGTTCCGGTGGTGGATGGTGGACGATTCTGTCTGCTAGTCCCAGAACACCTTTCCTCTCAGTCTCCAAAGGGAGCACACCTGGGTGCCTTACAACCCAGACTTGGCTGCTTGCTTGGGAAGAATCAGACACACAGAGCATGTTTCTTTCAGTTTCCATATCATCCCTTTCCCCTTTAAAAACTGACAGACTAAATAAACACGGTCTATGGCAGGGACATCCTGTTTCATTTTCCAACAGGTACCGACACTGCGTTCTAATGGACCGTGATGTGGTTTAAGCTTATTCAGAGGAGCTGTGCTTGGTCTGATCAGGGAGGCTGTGGTAGGAATTCTTAAGGATGGTGCTCCAGGAATTGTATATCTCATTGTGAACTGATGCGTGAAAAGCTGACCCTGCCTGGTGCCCCTGTCAAGAAAGTCACTTAGAAGAACCTGCAACTGTTGTGGCTTTTTAATCACTGTATTTCTTCCCTCTTGGGTATGCCGACCTTGTAAAGAACTGGCTAGAGATCTATAGTCAATAAAAATAGCTTGTTTTTATAAATCACCTTTCCCCTAAAGTGTAAGAAGCACGCTACGAATTTTATTAGAACTAAAATCTTCTTGAAATATTGTTGAGGAAAGCCAGATGATTATAAACTGTAAATTCTTTCTGGGTAGGATAGTGCTTGTACATTTCTCTTGTTCTTCCCAAAGCACCGGTGTTTTGGGTTTTTTTTCTTTTTTGTGATTAATTGATCCCTAATTAAGGTTCAGTTCAATGCTAAAACTTAATGGATTATATGGAATAAAACATAATCATCTAGGGCTGCCCTTTCGGCTGAGACTATGACATCTCCCTTAGAAAGACTGTGGCAGCCCACTGTATACAGTTGGCTCAGTTCTAGCATGTGTCACTCATATGACCGTGGGGATAATGGTGCCCCCTAGAACTGGCACCACTTAACTATATGCAGTGGCCCAGTTATGGGCACCACAGGGTCCCTAAGAGTTAATACAGATGTGGTGAGCATGGGCATTGCCAGGAAGCCTCTCACCCTCAGAATTCCAGGAGACAGGACCTAGAAAGATTGCACCTGCAGGAGGCTGGAGCTAATACCCTGTGGAATACAGCCTGGCAAGAAGGTTGGGGCAGTTCTAGGCACCACATTTTGTTGGTCCTTAGGAGACTATGTAGGCATTGAGTCTGTAGGGGAGAAGGTATCTTGACTGCTGAAACTTTGATTCTCGATTTGCATGCACATCTGAAATTCTGCAATCTGTAATTATGAACCCAGGAGTCACTGTCTGGCTCCCACTATAGTATCAGTTGCCAAATGATGAAGGACTTGAGGCTCAGAGAGGGAATTCAACCTGCCCAAATTCACATAGCTATGGAGTTGTAGGGATGGCGCTCACCCAGATCTTTAAAGCCTGTATTCTTTACTGTATACGCTGTTGCTTCTAGTGTAGACAGGTTTTATCCATAGGTGCTCCAGCTCTTTGTTTCTTGTTATTGGTTCAGTGTAGGTTCTGTGTCCATTGGTTATAGAAGCCATTTGCTCACATTCCTCTTCATGTTCAGTGCTTATGTTGTGGGATGAATTGTGACTGCTTTTTGACATGGCTGACAGGGAGACATGGGTGTCATGGGAAAGCTAAATGATAAGCTCCTTAGAAATCTGTTCCCTGGGTGATGGAATACGCCCAGCTCTATTGTTTGTAAGCAGTCGCATTCCTACTAGGACAAGAAATGCAATACATATGCTAATATGTGCATGAATGGTTGCAAAGATGTTTGAATCAAAGAAGCTTGTCTGTTTTATATTTACAGCCAATGGAAAGTGAAATTTTTTTAGCAGGGTTTCAATGAAGATGGGAGAGGTGCCAGGAGCTAGAGATTGCTCCATGGTGGTGACTTGCTCTGAATTACTGTAGGCATGCATGCTATTTTACAGGGGGTTGGATAAAATGACTGCCAACCTTGAAATCCAAAGGTTCTCTAAAATATTACGTAGCATATAAGACAAATCCCCCAGATATATTGAGGATAATATAAATAAACACAAGTACTTAAATTTACCTTGAATTGGGATTATACAAAATGCTAAAATTGTATTTCTTTTCATATTCTCTTTTAAGATTTCCTTAAAGTATTTAATAAAATATTAGCACATTTTACCTGTTATTACTAAACCCAAAGCAAAATGGCCCCTTGACACTTTGTGTATTACTTTATTATAGCATAAGTCACTTTCCTCCTAGCAGTGCAGTTCTTATGCCCATACCCAACCCCCTCTCTTCCCAGATCCTTGAAAATAGAGGCCATGTCTTATGGCCATGTCTTATCTTTGTGGTAGGCAGTTGATTGGTGTATGCTCTAGAACTTGGGGTGAATGTCATCATTATCACAATTTTTAAAGGTGGATTCTGGAAACCATATTACTGACAACATTTTTAAATGAATTATTGGGAAAGACTAGTTTTGGTGTTTATAAAGAAAGTGACAAATACCTGGAGTCATTTCAGGTTCACTAAATTTAATTTCTACCAAAGAAAACCACTTTCTTTTCTGTTATAAATATTAAATTAGACAGATGCCCTAAATATAGTGTATTTAGGTTCTAGCATAAGGACATGTTTAGAAAATTTCTTAGAATCATGTCCCTGGAGGGAGCATGAGTCTATTCTTGGCTGTATATTTTTAAGGACTTGAATCTATAATCTGAATAAAGAAGTAGAAAAAATACTCATCAGACTTTTCAGAATACCTCAAACCAAGAGGAGTATTTCATAATTAAGGATTTTTAATGTCCTAATAGTCTGAAACCATGGGACAAATGTCAAGATTGGTTTAACTTTGATAAATTTCTGTACTTAGATTTAAAAATTCAATTGCACAAATGTAGAACTGAGGAGACTTTGATCAATAACTCTAGGTAAAGGAGATGAGTATTTTGGTTGACAACACTGTCAGTTTAAGCCCATGGTAAATGGCTGTAAAACTAGTGCAGTATCAGGCTACATTCACAAAAATATAGTTTCTAGATCCAAAGAGGGAGTTAATAGTCCCATGATAAATATACTCACCTCAGACCATGCCTCGAATACCAAGAGTCACTCTGGGGAACATATTTTCAGAAGGCAAACAATAGCACATCCAGAGGGTAATGATGTCTGGAAGGAACAGTCAATGAAACAGGCTATGATTACCCTTGAGCAGGCATCCTCAAACTACGGCCCGGGGGCCACATGCAGGTGTTTTTGCCCATTTGTTTTTTTACTTCAAAATAAGATATGTGCATAGGGATTTGTTCATAGTTTTTTTTTAAACTATAGTTTGGCCCTCCAACGGTCTGAGGGACAGTGAACTGGTGCCCTGTTTAAAAAATTTGAGGCACCCGGCCCTTGAGTAAGGACAGCTAAGAGGAGACACATAAACTCTCTTCAAGTATTTGAAGGATTGTCAAGTGAAAGGATATTTGACTTACTGCGTGTAACTCAAGAGGATGAACCAATGTGTTTGAAAACTAGACAATAGTTCTTGTTTTTGCTTAGTTTTGTTTCTTAAACAAATGAAAGTGTCCTGCAAGGTTATGAGATAGGCACTGCTCCTGGTCTAACCAGAATTGTGTGGCAGTCTTTCATGGATGTTGCTAAGACCCAGGTTAGAGTTCTCTTTTCATTTGATTTTTTTTTGCTACGTGTGTATGTACTTCTCAAAAAGTAAATAACCTAAAGAAATTATTACAAAAAAAAAATGGATTCCCCCTATGTCTGGAAATGCAAATTCTTAAAAGAATATTATGATGAAAGTATCTCCAAGGATAGAAAAGCAGAGAGCTGGACTCTTTATGCCTGACACCCACCCAACCCCAAGACATCTGTTGAACATTCTGTAAAGGACAGACAATGCTATGAGGCTTTCTTTATGGAAGGGACTAAATTGCATTAGGGAACCACAAACAGTGCTTGTGGTTTGGTGCTCTCCTTGGTGCTGAATCGAGGCACAGCCTTTCAGTCTTCCTCCCCGGCTAATACCTGCCTTTTCCTTATCCCTGCTCTACAGCAATTCAGGTTGCAACTCTAACAATCCTGCCTGCCTTTGCTGAAATCCAGCTAGCACACTGACTGCTTTGACCGCAGTCTGTGACCTGTCTCTCGAGAAAGATGAGTAATGGAAGAGACATACGACTTGGATAAGGAGCTGCAGCAGGTGAAATATCACATTCATAGCTCTATCTTGTCAAGTCATCGTGTGATATATAGTCATTGATTCTTAGTAGACTCAGACATGAATGTAAATATTGGATATGGTGGGTCGAAGCCTGGGGAAAAGGGTCTTGAGGGTTTGGTGATGCCACTGATAGACTAGATATAAAAATGAGAATTTTGTACTTTATGCTTTGGATTTCTCTCGTATATGCAAAGCACAGCTCTTGGTTTGGTAGCTGGAGATATCAGTTCTTTAAACCAACATGTTTTGCATGAAATGAAAAAGCCTTGAGTAAATGTCACCAAATGACAACCAAAAGAACCACATTGACAGAATATCTTGACAACAAAAGCAGAGATCTGATGAACTTGGGCTAAGAGCAGACAGTCATATTCTGCAGATGAGAGGAGGACATTGCTGGTCTAGTAGGGAAAGGTGCTTCTGCCCCCCTGCAGGGTCTCAACAGAGAAAATCACTGATGTGAGCATTGTTCGCCAGGAGCCCAGGGAACTGGGACTGAACTCAAATGACAGGATCTTGTAAATCTCAGAGTTAAAAGGAGGAAAAGGAGCTGCTAAAGGAAAAGAAGTGCATGAATCATAAGGGAAGGAAAGGTCTGAGAACTTCTGCTATTTAATGACAATTAAGTTTTATAAAAACCTGCACAAAAGACAAACCATTTAAGGGTCATAAATTATGTAGCCAGATTTTAATGGCAAAATTCCTTGAGGAAAGTATTCATTCAAAGGAGTTCACTAGTTATAATTTATAGAACAGTGCTACACCCAATTATGCAGTTAGTAAATGCTTTCCATGATTCATGTGAGTTTGGTAGAAAGAAAAAAAAATCCCTTTAAAAGTCAGGGGAAAATAGAAGCAAGGTTTTAGGAAATACAGCAAGTGAAACATTTGATCTTAAGGACTCACCCAGTGTGGTTCTGTGATTGAATAATATTTCATATAAAGAATTTGGAAAGGGAAAGAATTTATACTCTTTTATAATTTAGATCAGTCTTTTAATATCTGGTTAAACTCAAGGTCAGATTTATGTTTTAGAAAAATTATCCAGCTCAGGAAGAGTAACTAAAAAGTAGCAGCCCATTTATTAAATAATTCTCTTTAAGCTTTTTTTTCTGAGTAAAATATTCTTTAGAGCTAAGGTGTCCCAGTGTCCATTTGAAAAGCTCTTATAATCATATCTCACCGAGTGTGCTCAAGAGAGCAAGTAGACAAGATCCATTTCTCATCATTTCCCCCATCTTTTAGCAGTGTGGTTCTTTCCAAAGTTTTAGTGCTACTTATTTCCATTCTCAATGAAAACAATATTTAATCTTTGTTTCACAGAATGGCTCAGATCAAGCACTGTGTATTTGCCAGAGGAGGAAGGAAGTTAAACATGTCAAAGAAAGGATTCCTAGGGGAAACTTCCTATTTAAGGCAGGGCATTCTACGTGAATAAACCTGGCCCTTCATCTGGGTTATCTTCTGTGGTTAAATTGTCTCCCTGGATGGTACTTAACCTCGGTTGGAGCAGACTAAATATTGGCCACAAATGTTTGACTTTCTTCCACTGAAGCACTGAAGAGGTTGTGAAGAAAACACTTTGAGTTAGTAAACCTCTGAACTTGGCTTCTGTATCTACGAAATAGGGATTTTTTTTTCCAGTTGCTTGTATTTAAGGTGTACTACATGATGTTTTGATATACATATACACGGTGAAAAGATTAGTACAATCAGTCAAGCCAATTAACACATTCCTCTTTTCTCATCATTACCGTGTGTGTGTGTGTGTGTGTGTGTGTGTGTGTGTGGTAACAGCATCTAAAATCTACACTCCTAGCAAATTTCTAGTATATAATACAATATTGTTAACCATGGTCTTCATGCTGTATTTTAGATCTCTAGACTTGTATAAGCTACCTCACAGAGTTGCTATAAAGCACTTGGACCATAGTAGGGACACAGGAAACTGTTGGTTCTCTTTTGAGATTAGTAATAAGTACTACTAAAAAAGAGAACAGGGAAGCCTTCATACCTGCCAATTGAATGCCACAGCTCTCAACCACTTACATGTTATTCGCCTCTGGAAGTCCCACTCCCTATGAAGTCTGTGAGAGATCTGTCTCCTCCTAAAGGGAGCCTTCTGAGGACAGCTTTCTGTGCATTCCACGATTGGATATGACAAAGGATGCTTCTGCCCTGAGCTCTTGGGTTATTTCGCTGTACCTAGTGGAAAGGATAAGGAAGATTCCAAAGAAGAAGCCACATTTGGGGAGGCAAGTGTAGACAGATTGATGTGATACTAAATTTAAAATGTATTAAGGAAAACAAAATCTTTTCCAGTGGCTGGAATGACAGAAAGGGGAGCACAATATTTAAAACCAAAAAGATGACAGGAAGGAACTGCTAATGGATATGAAGTTTTATTTTGCGGTAAAGAAAATGTTCTAAAATTAGATCATGGTGTTAGATGCACAGCTCTTTAGATGCACGAACAACCATGGACTTGCATACTTAACTGAGTGAACTGTATGGTATGTGACTTATATCTTAATAAAGATGTTAATTTTTTTAAAGGGATCCAAAGGTGGTATTCTCCAACAGCACAGGTATTGAAGGCAAGGGGTTTGGGTTCAGATGCTCATAGCCATGTAGTGATGGTTGGGTGGCTCTGGGCACGCTGTGTACCGTCTCTGCATCTCAGTTTCCTTGCCCCTCAAAGGGACATAGCCAGACCTCCTCATAGGCTTGTTGTGAGGAGAACTGGGATAATGTATATCAAACATCTACCAGAATGCTTAATTGAGAGAAAACCCTCTGTAATGCTAGCTGTTGGGGGTAGGGAGAAGTTGGGGCTACTGATGGCTATGGAAGAAATGAGTCTTTAGAATGAAAGCTTAGAGCTTGTAAGAAGACCTTGTGAGAGAAAATTTGACCATCCCATATCAGGATATATTTCCTCCCCAAAAACTATTCTAAAGAAAACACTTGATTTTATTGTGTTCTCTCAAAGAGCCTTTCTTCAGCCTTTCCCTGGGCTGACCTGGAGGCAAAATCAGCAAATTCAATTATGCAAGGATGTGGTTGGAAATCAGACAAAATCTGTAAGTGCTTCGGGGAAAACTGGGTAGCTCTGCACCTCTAACTTTTTTGCTCCTGGTTTCCTTTAGAAGGGGAAAGCTGAATTGCAAAAGGAGAAGAGTGCTGAGCCCACCGCATAATTTTAATTGGCTTAAAAGGGCCAACCCCGTCTGCCTCTGCAGCAGAATGGTCTTCCCATGGGGGGTGATGTGGTCAGAGAAGAATCCTTGCCAGAGAGCTGCACCGGGGCCCTCTGGGGAGAGGGCCCTGGGAGTCCCAGGGTGACACCAGCAGTGCTCAGGCTGCAGGAAGCTACCTGCTCCCTACACCTGACCCACAGCCAGCTGTGCCCGTTGTCCAAGGTGCTTAATATTTATCCCCTTAATAAAGCAGATGTGGTGGGCTCTGTCTTAAAAGCTGCCCTTCCAGTGGGAAGACAGAGAAAACAAGTTAAAAAGAAAATAAATAAATAAATAAAAATTGTACCGAGTTATAAAAAAAGACAATTGCAAACAAATGCTTGCTTCCTCAGTGGGTCTTTCTGGCCACCTCACTTCCACTGAGCTCATTGAAAGTAGCACTTTCCATCCCGTTTTTATGTCTGTGGAAGAGATGAAAAGCTGCCCACATCCATCTTTTTTTTCATTTTCAGTCTTTTAAAAGAATTAAAATCAGTTACTACAATGCAAGGAAATTGCTTCACTTTGATAAATTAAGGAAATTTATTTTGTAAGTATATAATTAATAAAATGGGTGGGGAGTTTGCTAGGTTTTAATGGGTAAATCAGTGACTCTCAGTCAGGGTTGGCTTTGCACCCCAGGGCACTTTGGAGACAAAGTTAGTTGTCACAATTTGTGGGGAGTGCGACCAGAATCTAGTGGGCAGAGGCCAGAGAAGCTGCTGAACATCCTTCAGGGCACAGGACAGCCCCTCTCGACAAAGAATTGCCTGGCCCCAAATGTTGACAGTACAGAGATTGAGAAACCCTGGCCTAAATCAGTGAGTTTTTTGTCATAAATTTCAAGATGTGAAGATTTACTTCTCCAAGGCAAACCAATGATTTATGCCAAAGTAGGATGATTTTTCAGTAAACTGTGATAGTAAATATTTAAAGTAGTGACTTATATGCTGACCAAACAAAGCAGGGAGAGGTTCCCTTATTTTAAGATATCTTAAAAAAAATTATAATTTCTCTTACTAAGAGGATTGGGAAAGAGAAAACTGTACTGTGCTATGAATTCCTTGCCTGGGGGTACTTACCTGATCGCCTGAACTGAATGCACAAAAATCTCTTGCTGACAAATAATAGATAACTTCAAGTCCACACGCTAATGGTTATATACTTTATTTAGGGAAAAGCCTCTCAAAGTCATGCACAAAGTCTGTCGATTCTTAGTTTAAGCATAATTCAGGCATGTCTACAGAGGCAACTCATTGTTATGCTTTATGGCACTTAACTGGAAGAGTGACCCAGTCAGAAGAGTTTGTAGCTGTGGTGCAGCCAGCATTTCCTTATTGAGGCAGATCCTGGAGTGTTGACGTGTTTATTGATACCCTAGGGGACAAGTGACACCGGGGTAGCTGCATCTGCTCCCCCGGGGATTAATGCAGCCTTAGAGATCCCAAGTGTTTGTAAGCCAAAATGGACACAGCCTTAACTGGGGCCAGCCTGTCATTCTTGTCCATGTTGAACCTGCACCTCTTTTTGTGGTCACCCCAGCTCTCTCGATTACATGTTTTAAAGCTGGCACAAGATAGGAAACATCAGAGAGAGGGAGAGAAGGAAAGGCTGCGGCAGGAAGAACACCGATTAATGAGCTATTTCTGTATTTAACAAGCTATTCTGTTAAATTGGCCTACAAAATGAAATGCCAGGTCATTTGTATTCAGCAAACATGTGTTGCAGACACAGCGCCGTGGGGGAGGCGGGACACAGAAAGGTGAGCGAGCCATAGCCCTGCGCCACTTAAGTGGCTCGCCTATTTCTTTCCCCCTTGCAAGTTAAATAAGCACCAACAGCAACTACCTAAGACAAACCATGCTGTCTTTTTTAAAAGTGTAATGTTTGATTGATCCTAAGTCATACTTTTCTTATATGGGAATCCGTGGCTTGTAAACACAGAAGGAAAATTGGTTTCATTAGTGAGCGCATACTGAGTGGTCCCCGGCATCTCCCAGTGTCTTCCACAAACTTGAAAGGATCTTGAAAATCCCTTCGTGCTTTGTGCTGGAATCGCTTAAAGTTCCCAGGTCTCCTTTTAAAAAAAATCAGAAAGTGAATTTATGTCTGCTGTTATATTGCTCCAGAAACTCCCTTGATTCTTCAAAGAGCTCCCTTCTTGATCTAAGAAAATCTGATGCAAGATACATATTGTTGCCTTCCTCTTGATCCCTCCATGAATTCCAGAGCATTAAGGTTAACTGCAGACATTTACTACATTCTTTGATTTTGCCTTATGCTTTGATTTCCTTTTGTTTTGTTTTCTTCGTTTTCATTCCCCTATTTGATTCATCGATGATTATGAAATATCCAAACCTAAACCCTAAACTCCTGCTCTAGTAAAAGCATGCACACGGGGCTTCTTTCCTCAGCCAACCCGAAACCCTCAGGACAACTCCAAGTGGGACCCTTCCACGCTGTCCTCCGGCAAGAGGGTGGCGGGAACACGGTGTGGGCTCCTCCTCTTTTTCTAACATTAGTAAGCGCTAATGTCTTGGGATCCTTATGGGAAAAATACAAAGAACGCTTAATGTTTCTGGCAGAGTCATCTAAGATGTCTGACTTTGAACAATTATTACTTTGTGTGTATAGAAAACAGTTTCTCTCCAAGGTCGACCCTGAGTTAGTCTGTTGAAATGCTGTATAATTACTGGGCAGTTATACATACCCTTTACAATTTTAAAAGGAGACAAGGAAAATACATGTTATAAGGAACAGTGAAAGATCCTCTGGCTCTCGGCCTCAGGAAGCAGGGAGGTTGTGAGCATGTGAAGGTGGACATGGTGATTATAAACTCAGGGTCGGTTTGCCTGGCGTGATGCTGCTGTGAGCTCCCTCCACTCAAGGCTGCCTCCTGGGACACAGCGTGGGCTCGAGGGCCAGCAGGGTAGAGCAGAAGTCATGGGATTTGCAGGAAGCCGACAGGCCCGCATGCTAGGAAGATTTTCCTTTGCTCTCAGAGCCTATATAATAGGGATAATTCTAACCCTCACAGTGGTTGTTACCTAGATAATGTGTGGTAATGTGTGGGGAGATGCTTTGTTAACTCTGAAGTATTGCATGAAAGATACTTTTCATCATGGAAATACAGAGTGTTTCATAATCCTGGACTATTTTAGGGAAGCTAGGAAAAGGAAGATTTATTTAACTATTTCCCTTTTCTCTTAATCCCTTTGTAAATTGCAGCCCTGCATAAATATATAAATAAATAGCTCTTCTTCTTCGCAAGTTCAAATAAGTGGTATTTTTACTTCTTCTGTACTAAAACTTACTATAGAAGAAAGGAAAGGGAAGCTGCTGCTGAGCGAAAGAAATGAGCAAGGAAAAAAAGCATTTTAGAAAAAGCTTTTGAACTATTGTGATTTGAGGGAAAAAGAGAATTTTTTTTATAATAATGACATGTCATAAGTTTAGGGCATTAAGTAGACAATGCAAATGCTTCGATTCTTGCACCACTAAATTATTTTTAATGAAACTTTGGTTTTTAGCGTAGTTTTAGATTTAAAGAAAAAGGCAAAGATAGCACAGAGAGTTCCCATATACCCTACACCCAATTTTTCATATTATTAACAGCTTATGCTAATATGTTATATTTGTTACCATTAATGATAACAATATTAACTAAAGTTCACACTTTATTCAGATTTCCTTAGTTTTTATTTAATGTCCTATTTCTGTTCCAGGATCCCACCCATGACACCACATTACATTTCGTCATTGATTTATACTCTAGGTAGTCCAGATTTCATTCTGAGGTTGTAGTATATCTGTCTCAATGGTGTCTGAAATGTTAAACTGGTTCCATTTTCTAATGGTCTCTATTGATCATGTAGTAAAGCATGCATAGCCTCTTACTGGGGTAGTAATAGTGCCTCTGTGCCAGAGAAGAGCTGTATAGTCACTTTATCAAAGCAAAACATAGACAGAACCTAGCGTGGAAATTTTAAAAATAGTCTAGAGCCACTACAGCAAAGGACAGTGTTAAGTGTATTCATGCACATCACTTCTAGAATTACTTCTCTAATTCATACTTTACTAGAGAAGAGAACACTAGGGAAGGGAAGGGCTTGAGGATGGAAGTCAAGAATTCAGGCTTGGATGTTACATTTGAGGTGTCTGTGAGACGTTGGAGTGGAGATGTTGAGTAAATAGTTGAAAATGTGCGTGTAGCTGCAGACAGAAGACTGGTGAGCCAGGAAATGGGAGGAGATTTCATCACCCAGGGAGTGAGTACAGGTGGAGAACCAAAGACCAGCAGGACTGAGCCAGATTGGGAGCTTAAGGACAGGAGGAGGAGTCAGTGAAACAAATAGCCAATCATAGGAAGAGCCAGGAGGGAGTGACATCCTGTCCACACCTGCAAGACTGCTCAGTGCCCCGCCCTGAACATCCTGATGGGCGGAGTAAGATGGGGACTTCCCACCCACCACTGGCCTTGGCCATGTAGTGTGGACATGGTGGGAAAGCCACAACTGCTTTGCTCTTAACTGAAGATGGAATAGGGTGTACTGATCATGTTGTGAGATCCACATACAATGCACTGAAGTACTTAGCACAGTAAAAGTGCATTTGCATGGCTCTTTCGTGGGATGCAGCTTACAGATCACTTTCATACGGCGTGTCTGTTCTGAGTCTCCCAGGGGGTGTGACAGGGAGGAGTGGCCACTGCAATCATTGCCTTTGTTTATTAGTGAGGACTGTCGCCCTCTGAGAGGGCAGAGGCAAGTAGACTGTCGCCCCATGCCTCTGAGTATTTTCAGGCCTGTTTGCTGCATTACAAAAACACAAAACAAGCCTATTTATTGTAATTGTGTGTTTTTAAAAAATGAGCGGATTGGAGAGCTTTTCCTTTACAATATCTCATGCTCCTCCTCCTTGTTCAGCCAATCCAATGTGTGTAAGAAAGACTGCTGGTTATGCCTGGACTCCTTGGGTAATAGGCCATTGCCATAATGAACAGACAGAGGAGCGTGGTTCACATGCCTGAAAATTGAGGACCAACTTCTTTATCTAAAGCAGGCAGCAAAGGCAGCATTAGACCCCAGCTCCTTCTATGACGGTCTCCCCGTTTTGTGCGACTATCCTGTTGCCACTAGTTCCACGCTCACATGGGCCTGGATCCTGGCTGCATATTATTATAGATTCACTGGGAACTTTCAGATAACACCCATGTTCTGTCTGACGCTCTGATTTTCTGATTTGATTCATCTGGGCTGGGCTCAGACATCCGTATATTGTCATATTTAAGTGTATTGAGATATAATTTATACATATGAGGATTTCCCCTCTTTTGAGCACAGTTGTCTGAGTTTTGACACAGTTATGGAGCCAACACCACAGTCAAGATCCAGACCATCTGGATAGCCCCCAAAACCCCTATGCTCCCCTCTGCAGTCCTCTCCCCCAACCTTTGGCCTGGCAGCCACTCAGTCATCTGTTTCATTTTTTAAAGACAAGGTGATGCTAATATGTATCCGAGTACAGCTGCCTGTACAACTTTTAGTAAAATGCCAGACTTAACACAGTACGGGGACTCCATCAGATAATCTCAGACTTAGTTTTTCTTTATGACTGTTAGATGGGAGAAGGCAGGCTGTTGTCCTCTGTGTACTGCTGCTGTTATCCCTCCTAATGTTTGTTTGTTTGGTAGTGATTGGAAGGGAGAAGGGAATGGAGTGGGTGGAGGCTCTGAAGCTGTGCCTGGGGCGGGCAGGCCTCCTGAACCTGAGCCATGGTGGACCCTGTGAAGGCAGCAATCTGTATGCAGCCCTTTCCAGGTGGACATGGTGGCGAACCACGTATACAATGTCCCTGCTCAAATGGAGCTTGCTTCCAGTGAGTGGAAATGGACAGTGAACAAATAACCACATATGCAAAGAAGGCGACATGATGTACTAGAAAATGCTGTGCATGGAACTGAACAGAGTGATGTGCTAGAGAGGGCGTGGAAGCTATTTGGAAATGAGATTCGTGGGAGTTAGGACAGAAGGAAGGCCAGCGTGCCTGGGTGTAGGGGTGAGGGGGGGAGAGTCGTGGAGATGAGGTGAGGGAGCCAGGCAGGGGTTGCTTGTCCTGGGACCGCACAATGACATTAGGTAGATTTCCTTCTAAGGGTGACAGGCGTGTGGTTTGAAGCAGGAATGTGACATGTTCTGCTATGTTTTAAAATCCTTCTTTGGGTGCAGAGTGGAGAATGGGTTGTAGAGGGGAGGAGGGGAAGGGTGGGATCCAGAAGACTAGTTGGAGGGCTGGTGGGGTGGCTGCTCTAGGCCAGGTGAGATGGAAGTGGCTGCATCATCCAGTTTCATACGAAACTCAAAGTCCCAAAGAATGTGTAACTCTGTAGAACAAAACAGAGCTGTCAAGAATGCATAAAAACAATTACATATGTTGTGAAACTTAAATGATGCATCTCTTTATTTTCGAAAGTATAATTAACAAGTGTTTCATCAGGATGGAAAATAAAGTCAGGAAAACCTATGCCTACCTTATGCCTCACTGGCACTTCGAGTTTTATATTTTACTTTCCATCTCACTGTAAAAGAATATTCAGAACCACACCCTTTTAAAAGCCCAGTTTATTTTGGGCACATTGTAATAACTAATTGAATATTTCCATATTCACTCAACGAATGGCAAGCAGTTCAGCTGTGGGTGTGCAGTGTGTGTTCCTGGGTGTGGCTGAGGCTCCTTCGTGTTAACGCGGGTGTTCCCGTTGGCAAGGCCACCGCTGTGCATAGCCTGATGCTCATGTCTTCACTCTCCTTTCTTGGGCCAGTATTTCAGGGGCTGCAACCTCATGTAATCTTATGCATTTAATTTAGACTCATCGTTTCCTTGGTCACACTTTTCAAACAATGCCTCTGCCCTGCTCCCTACTCCCTCACTCTAGTTGACAATTTCTGGGAGAAGTTTGACAGCGGGAAGACCATATATATATATATATATATATATATATATATATACACACACACACACACACACACACACACACACTCAAACCTCATAAAGTTGTGTGTCGTCTCTAGGCCCAAAACAAAGGCCTTGTCTGGGCCCCTCTGCCTTCCTTTGGCACACTCGGGAGCCCTCAGTCGGTCATCGAGGTAGACCAAGACCTCCTGTTTGGAATAGACCTTGTATATTTCAGGGTCCCGTAGCCCATCCATAATGAAGAAGGCCTTATGTTGTTCAGGCTTATGGCTATGAAATGACAAATGACAATATTAATCTTTTTGCTGTTCCTGTCCCCTAAGGCTCTTAGGGGACAGCCAAGGTCAGTGCAACAATGTAACCTGAGTGTAGTTTTTCCCCTCTTTGCTTTCCTATACAGAGTGTTGACATCACTATCTATTATAGATGCCACTCTTTTCTTGTATCTCCCCAACTTCCTATTCCCATATAACTTTTAGAGTGATAGAATCCTAATGATACAGGGATAGGGAGGCATAAAAGTTGTTTTTCTTAACCACCATGTCTAACGGGGCCGCTACATAATGTCCTATTCCTGCTGGACAGAGACATACACTAACAGGCGGTGACGTGGTGTGTGAAACATACACTACCCCAAGTTTGCGACTGGCTGTCTTTGTTCCAGAGCCCCCATAAACAAAGTAGGATGTTGGAGAAGAGTGGAGACTTGGCCTCCAGAGAGTTCTGCAGGTCACATCAGGCACATACTGATAGTGGCCAGGTGCTCTCGTGTTACATTTTTACTTTTCCTGTGTTTCCTAATGTTTTTGTCATAATGATGCTAAACTATGATACAATATGATAATAATGATACTGAATCCTTTGCATGTGGATTCTCTTCTGTTGCTCTGGCACTGGAAGACCTATTTATTACACAAAAACTCTTTGTACAGTATCAAAGCGACATTTGTCCTTAACAAAATCACCATATAACCTTTATCCCCAGGGGGTAATGATAAGGAAAATGATCCCAGATTATTTCTATTTAGCTTTAATTTTGTGTTTTGAGAATGATTTTGTCTGGTAGTAAATTTCCTGCTGAACATCCATCTTTCTAAAACTGCACTGTCCAATATTTTTAGCCATGAGCCAAACAGATGTGGCTACTTAAATTTGAATTAAGTAGAAATAAGTAAATTTTAAAAATTCAATTTCTTAGTCTCATTAACCCCATTTCAAGTGCTCTGTGCGCACGTGCACGCACACGCACACATACACACACACACACACACACACACAGAGACATATATGCATGTTCACATTTCCATTATCATAGAAAGTTCTACTGGACAGCACTACAATATAGCACCTTACTGTAATATAATGTAATGTGACATTACAGTGCTGTCCCGTAGAATTTTCTGTAATAAAATGAAAAAATTCTGAGTAAAATGAAAGAATTTTAAGTCTTTACACTTCTTAATTATTGTGGATTGGTACCTATAATTTATCTTACATCAACATGATGTTTGATCCTGTAGTGAGAGGAGATGAATTCATGTCAACAAATAAGTAAACCAAAAATTTTGTTTATTGAAATAAACCATGTGGATTTGAAGTACTGATTGTCGATATTAGGAAAAGGAATTGGGCACAGGCCAACTGGACTTAAGTGAAAAGGAGGAATTTTCCCATAAGGAGAAGGTGCAGACTGTCACAGCTTTCTGCTTTCCTGCTTTCGTGACGATGATGTTGTGTTCATGTAGTGCTTCCTTCTGATGAGGTAACTGGAAAAGTCAAAACTGCCCTCTTGGCATTTCAGTACCTCTCACTGTCAAGTCAGTGTTAAGACAAACTGGAATGATGACTCGTTCTCCAATTTTGGGGGGAAAGGAGCAAAACACAGTTTGCTAAGTTTCCTGCCCACGCAAGTCACTGGACCCTGTCTTCTCCCATGTCTGAATTTTTTGAGAATGGAGTTGGCTTCGCTTGTCTTTGTTGCTTGTTGTTTGCCAGAAGCAGCAAACCTGTGCCCAGTATGCTCAGGCCTTCTGATGGCTTGATTCCTGCTTGCTGATTCCGTGTCACAGGGATTGCTTGTGCTTTCCCAGGTAGCAGCTCAGTTATTTTCCTGTCTCCTCTGCCATGGGGGTTAGTGGACAGAATTGGCTGGAACCCAGTGAAAGAATGGCTGGTCACTTTTTTGCTGATTTGGGGAAGGAAATGCAAACATTGACGTCAACCTGGAATTAAAAAAGGTTATAGAAAAGAACAGAAAAATGTGTGACTCTCCCACATGATGCACAGGACCTGTTGGCATCAAGCACATTCCCTTGAGAAACCAGTACATTGCAGACTTTGTTTTGTTAAAACATTGTAAGGCATATACTCTTTTACATCGGGAAGTTACTATTTTATTTGCTGTGAGTGTAACTACTGGATGCAGAAAATTCCACGAATTAACTCACAGCACCTCATTATTTTATTAGAAACATGCCTTTTATTCTGTAACAACTCCATTGGTATTTCTCCTTACTCCTTATCATTTTGCTACTTTCTTTCCTCTGCCTGCCTTCTCATTTACATTGGCCATTTCATTCTCTTATGATTTCTACAAACTAAAGCTTCAGAGTGACCTTTGTTTTCCTCTTCCCTGTAAAATTTGTTGAGAAGTTGTTGTGAATATTTCCGTGCCATGGGAGTCCAAACCCTGGTGATACCTCTTCTGGGTTACTAGATCCTGGACATAAGCTTCCCTTCAACTCCAATGTCTTGCATCTATTTTAAAAAGCAGAAAAAATTTCACGACCGAAGTGCCTGGCTCCCGTTTGTGGACTTTCTCCTGATTTTCCATCATTCCCTGGAACTAAGCTCAATTGTAACAGCCCTGACATTTGTATGATACTAGACATTGTTGAAGGTATTTTTTTACGTGCATTAGTTTGCTGGGGCTGCCTTGACAAAGTACCACAGACTGGGTGATTTAAATAATAGAGACTTATTTTTTCACAATTCTGGAAGCTAGAAGTCCAAGATCAAGGTGTTGGCAGGGTTGGTCTCTCCTTGGGTCCTCTCTCCTTGGCTCAGAGATGGATATGTTCTCCCTGTGTCTTCATGTGGTCTTCCCTCAGTGCATGTCTGTGTCATAATCATCTCCTCCTCTTATAAAGACACTGATTATATTGGACTCGGGCCACCCTGTTGTCCTCATTTTAACTTAACCCTTTAAAGACTCTGCCTCCAAATACAGTCACATTCTGAGGAACTGGGTGTTAGTACTTCAACATGTGAGTTAGAGTCATGGGCACAACTCAGCCCATGTTATTATGCATTTTTCCCACTGATTCACTTAACCGTGTGAGGTTGTGAGAAATTATGAGTAATTCATCCACAAAACATATATCTATTTCATACCAGAGAGGGGATTATAATTTAAACTCTCCAACTTTCAATCTAATTTCTTCTACACAGCGCTGCCTCTCTGGTCTTAAATCGAATTTAGAGAGTTGCTAACTGTGCAACTTGGCCCTGTATCTTCTGCTGTCTCTATCCTGCACCACTGGGTAGTCTGGACCCCCCACTCCTTTCTGCCCTGAGCACTGAGTGGTCTTTCACTTAGTGTTCACCATGTGTCCTCTTCTTGTTCCTTTAAGAATCGATTCTGATTGTTTGGGCCTCCAGTATTCACGTCCCTGATACCATACATGGGATACATTTTCCTTGCAATTCCTTTTCCAGAATCTGTACTCATACCAGAAACTTCCATCCTCAAAACATTGCATTTGCCTCATTTCTTCCTATATCCAATATTCCCTGGACCTTGATGGCCCTACTTCCTGGGAAGAGACATTCAGGCCTTGATGTTGGAATGTCGACTCGAAAGTTATAATCCAGTGCCTGTTTGGAGTTTTTTTTCCTGCTCGATACATGTTCTAGACATTAGTTTTTCTTCCCTTTCACCCAACATTCTTGATAACAAAGCTTCGTTTTCATAGAGCACTCTCCTCCTAAAAAATTCAAAGTGCTGGGAACACGATCCAGCCTTGCAGTGTGCCTCTGAGGTAGTAGGTGGCAAGTATTTTTATCCCTTTTTATTAAAGCAGAGGCAGAAGCCACGGCACAAGGATCCCCTGGAAAGCAGAGCAATTTGGACTTAGCCAGTCTCAGCTCTGCCTCATCTGTCGTCACCGTAAACCTGCTTCTGACAGAGCCCTGCGCAGAAGTGCCCCCTTTGCAGGCGGATTTGCGTGCATGCCTTTCAGTGGCTTCCAGGAGACAGCGATTACGGAATTGGGAGTCTGAATGTAAATGGAATTTGAAATGAGCCTGACTGGGAAATTGTTCTGAAAGAAAAACACATTCAGAGCTGTGAATTAGATTCTACCCATCCTCAGGTCCAATCCAAATGCTAGTTTCTCTAAATGAATAAACCTACCCTTCCCCCGGACTCTTCCAATCCTTTACCTGTTCTTCTTTTGTAGTATCTAACTCTCCATGCTTCATTCTCTTGCTCTCCTGTGCAGCGTCTGTGCCTACCTGATTTGCTTCCATGGATAAATACTCAGAATGTTTCCTAGAATGGAATGAAGGGAATTAATCTCTATCATAACTGGAACCTCTGTCGTATCATGGAACCTAACAGTCTCTTCCATTGCGAAGCCATGCGTGCCTTGAACGGCATACAGAAGATTGCCATGGTCCAATTGTCCTCTCGCTTTACTTCATGTTCACTGCTTGGCCACTGATTACATTGGAGAATGTCTCTCTCCTTGGCCAAGCCTTTGGAGATGATAGCCGAGAGAGTATAATCCAACCAGCCATTTTATCAACAGTGGCTCTGAGAGACCAGCATTGGGTGCCAACCCTGCAGAGGACATTGCAAAGTGGCTTTACCTCCTTCAAGGTTTCCTGTTCCCCGTCCACTGACGGGGTAGAGCAGTGGCGGCCAGTTGCTGACCTCCCAGGAGTAACGTAAGCACTGGGTGTGTTGGGCCTCCAAAGTACCTGTGCTGCTCTGATAAAAGATGCTTTAAGTAGAGTTCATGTTAAAAATAAGTAACGCCGATTCTCGGGCTGCCCCCTGTGTTTTCCTTTCCCTTGTTCCCTTAGATGTTTTTCACAGGTGCTAATAAGGCCCGCAAAACATGGATATTGAAAGGGAAGAGGGAGCAAGTTCTTTTTGTCATGAGCGTGAACTGTGAGTCATCTCTCCTGACTCACCCTGAACATACAAAGGAAGCCAATCAGTGGGGGTGCGCTCTCATGGGATGTTTCTCCAGTGACTCATGCAGGCCTGGGATGAGGAGCGCCTGAATCAAGCCAAACAAGTATATTTTTAAATATGGGAGGGCGCGTTTCCTGGTACAATATGATGATTGGTCCCACACACTTACATGCTTATTTTAGCCCAGGCACCGAAATGTGTGGGCATGGTCTCCACGGAGCCTTCTCCTGTGGTCATATTTTGTTTTCCCAGTGGAGAGGGAGGGATGTTTAACAATTAGCTGGCACCTGCAAGCATATAATATTTCAGGGCGATATTTCAACATAAGGAAATGAAGAATTTTTCAATGTTGTGACTTCAGCGACTTTGCTCCATTGGACAAGAACCACTTCATGGGTAACCCTGCGTTCCACAAACATTTTTTGAAGCCCTAAGTACTGAGTATACGAAGATAGAGAAGGCAGAGTTTCAAGCCTCAAGGTTCTTAGATTTCTTATGGGGAGACAAAAAGTAGACACGGAATTGGAAAATTGGCGAAGAGTGAGATAGAGACACCTAGACGAGGCAGCCTGTAGAAAAGGGGAGTGAAAGGGTTCCTTAGAAGCGGGGCAGTCACACTGGGCTGTGAAAGGCCCGTGGGAGTTGCCACTGAGAAGTGGAATGAGATGAAGGGTGACGAAGGCAGAGGGAAGAGTACACGTTAAGTCTAGAAGTCTTTGCAAACAGTTTATGTTTTTGGTTATTTGATTTTGTTCTCAATATTTCAAAATCGTTTTCTCCTTTTCCCCTGACACATGCATTCTGGAAGCATGTTTAAGAACTGGCCCTGAAATTGTCTCCTTCAGGGCAAGCAAGGCAGGGTCCACACTGTGAAGCAACATTGAGGAGTTTGGGCTTTAGCTGAAGGATTCCAAGCAGAGGAGAAATGCATAGCTATAGTTAGGTTTTAATGAGCTCGTCATGTGGAAAAGTGAAGGAAGCAGATCTGTCCTGAGTTTAGGAGACCCTTTTAGCCTCTTGTCTTAATCTGGGAGAGGAGTGGGAGAGGAGAGGAGTAGATACATTTACAGGATGAAGGTGACTAAGAGAGGAGTGAAGGCTACCCTGGCCAGTTGGGTGGGTCAGATAGCCAAGATGGGGCAGCCACTAAATTTGGATAAGCTGTACAGATGATGATTTCAGTTTGTCCATCTTGAGTCTGAAGTGACTAAGAGACATCTAGATAGATGGACACATCTTGTAAGGAGGTGACTGGAGCTCAGGGGAACCGTGCAGATGTACAGTAGATTTGGCAGCTGTGAGCATGGAAGCCACGGGGCCAGGTGACTTCTCCTAGGGCGAGAGGCAAGAGTGAGAGAAAAAGTGAAGACAGAATCTTGGGCAGAAAAAACAAACAACAAACAAAAACCAAAACAAAAAGCAAATATATGAAGGAGATGAGGAAGAGTAGTGAGATTGGGAAAAAGAACAGTTATCAAAGTTATCTCTTCTCCAGTATTAGTGGGCTGTTATTTTTTTCCCCCACTCTGAGGTCTTAATGAGCATCAAATAATTTTGAAGGCATTCATCTGGAATCCACATGGGTATACACACGCTAGATAGACTGTCTTTCTTACTGAGAAACATGGTTTTATATATATCTTATGGTTATTCCAGTGACCATATAAGATGTCCTGGGTCACTTGTATGTGCAGAAAAATAGTAGTAATAGCAAAAGCACTCTCTGTTCTTAGAGAATTGAGAAGTTTTTTTTTATAAAATGAAAGTTCCAGAATATATTTGTCAGGGGAGAGGAAAAACAGTTTCAAAATGTCATTACAAAATTGAATGACTAAAAAAAATAAAATAAATAAAATCACTATCTGCAAGGCATGGGAATGAAAGCTACTGAGGGCATCAGCTTTTTATTTCATGTAGGAAGAAGGTCGGAGAAATTTCATCAGTATCTTCCTCCTGAGGTTAAAAGCATCTTATTTTTAGTCTCATCCTTAGGTGTTTCATTAAGATGTGTTCTTATCTAAAATGATCTCTTCCTGGTGAAGGTTTAAAAAAGAAAGACAGGGAGAGAGACAGGAGGCCAAGAAGCTGGAGGCCAAAGTAGCCCTCGCTGAATTGGGTTTAGGGCAAATTCACCTAGAGGTTAAGTCCATGATTGGATAGCAATGCCCTGAAAAGACTTGCAGGAAGATAGAAACTTCAGGGCTTAATTATCATTATAAATCAGCAAGACCCAAAGAGAAAAAGTAGCAGACACCTAGTATTGAGAACAATAACTTAGGAGATAACTAAGAGTTTAAAAAAATCATCTTTACCCATCAATCTAAGACTCTGAATTTTTCACAAACATTCATTTCTAAGGCAGAATCCATACATACCTTTATCCTAGTGGCCTAGGAACAAGAAACCAATGTCCAAACCAGTGTATGTTCAAGATGATGCGATACTTCTGGGAGCCCACCATAGTGAAAATGCCATGTTCTACTCAAACTGATTTCCAAAATACTGCCCAAACACTGACATCTGCTGCGCTTCTTGTTTTGTTTTGTTTCTGAGGCTCTTTCTGTGGAATAAAGAGATCCAGTTCTTAAATAATCTTTGTGTGTGTGTGTTTAAGAAATAGGAGTGCATGGAATTGTTTTAATGAATAGAAGTAATGTAATTTGGCTCCGTATTGATGAGAGATTCTAAAATGGGAGACACCTGGGGAAATCTTGACCATCTGGGTGATCAGTCAGGATCAAAGAGGTCTGTGGCTTTCTTGAGGGCACTCTGGGTAAGTTCACATCAGTGGGTCTAGACAGCAGTAGCAATTGTATAGTTAAGCTTCTGGCCAAGGAGACCTGTGCACTCACCAGCTACGCACATGTTTGGTCAAGAGCATCGGCCCCCGCAAGCTGCTGACCCCCCACGCTCATGTCCTGGCTCTGCCTCTCTCCGGCTATGTGACTGGCCCAAGTCACTCAGGTGCTCTGTGCCTTCGTTTTTTTTCTGACCTGTGAAATAGAAATAAGAATCAAAACCATTTCATGGGAGTCAGAGGAGAATTAAATAATTTAATAGTTGTCAAGTGTCAAGAACGATAGCTGGTATATATTAAGCACTATATAAATGCATGACAGAAAAAATAAATTGGTCTGATTAGCTTGATTTTCTTAATTTTTCAGGATATTGTCCTTGAGTTAGAGGAGACTCATTTG
>VSMD01119610.1:0-32269 GCA_008750895.1 Mirza zaza | reverse complement strand
CTCAGCCTCCATAGTAGCTGGGACTACAGGCCAGCTACCACGCCTGGCAATGACTGCAATTTTTTAAAAAAGGAAAACAACAAATGTTGGTGAGGATGTGGAGAAATTGGAATCCTCGCACACACTGCTGGGGAGAACATGAAATGGTATGACTACTGAGGGACAGTTTGCAGTTTCCTCAACAAGTTAAATACATCGTTGTTACATGACCCAGCAATTCTGCACCTAGGTATAGATCCAGGAAAACTGAAAACATATCCACAGCAGTTTTATTCAGAATAACCAAAAGGCAGAAACAACTCAAATGCCCATCAACCTATGAATGGACAAATGTGGTCCCATGCGGACACTGGAATATTAATCATAAAAAAGAATGAAGTGCGGATACATGTCGTAAAATGGATAAACTCGGGAAACAATATACTACTGAAAGAAGGCAGAAACAAAAACGTCACATATTATGTGATTCCACTGATATGAAAGGTCCGCTGTAGGCAAATCCGTGGTGACAGAAAGTGGATTAATGGTTGTCAGGGCTGGGGCTGGGGAGTGGGGGTAAAAGGTCGTTACTACAAATGGGAGCAGGTTTCTTTCTGGGGTGATGAAAACGTGCTGGAACTGGATAGTGGTGGTGGCTGTATTAACTTGTGAATATGCTAAGAACCACTAAGTTGTACACTTTAAAATGGTGAATTTTTATGTTATGTGAAATTTTATGTTATCTGAAATATATCTCAATAAAAATTTGACTAATAAGAAAAATACTACTACAATTAAGTGAAAATTTAAGTTAAGAAAAGCCTAGCTGGAAAAGAACTGGTTAAGTGAATGAGAGAAAAGCATGTCATGGTGGATGTGTCACACTGAGTTTTTAAGTTTTTGGTAACATGTACTAAATTCCTGGAATAAGAGCATGTTCATATTCATGAGGCAAATATCTATTTCAATCAAAGACACCCATATCCTCTCCCCGTATCTTCCCTACAATATCCACAAGAACAAGGAAATGGCAACTTGCTATGCTAAAGAAGTTGCGAAACGACACAAATACCATTTTAATCTGCGTGCTGTCAGTCAACTGCTGCACGGTGTAGGCATCTTCCGTGTTGTACTGAAGCAGGATTGCCATCTGGAACGTAGATGCCTTTGAGGCCCCCCATATAAAAGAAAGAGAAGGAAAATTTAAATGCACAGAAAAACCTCCAAAAATACATCGGCTATGTTTAAAGAACTTATTTATGAAACAAATTCTTCAAGCAGATGCAAGAACGAAGCAGATCATTCACAAAAGGGAATGCAAAGTCTAGCGATGCCATGATGACAAAACTTTTCCCCAAAAGACAAGTCATTTTCCACCTTTTCAAACATTAAAATAATTTGGAATTTTCTTCTAAAATGTATTGTCTATGTAAACATATACTATATATGCATTCACACTCATTTATATAAGCACATACGTGTACACGTGGTATATACAGACACATTAAGCATCAAACTTCAAATTTGTTTTTGTAAACATGTTAAGGGAAATAATCTTTTTGGTACATTAGAAAAATTTTTGGTACATGATAGAAAACAGCCTGCCTACTGAGTTATATTATTAATATATTTGTCTTTTAACCCTAAGTACTTTACTATGGAAGTATGAAAAAGTAAAGTATGAAATGGTTTACAGTAAACCACAACTGCTCTAAGGTATCTTTTATTTTTAATACTAGAGAGTACACTATGCACCAGGTAGCATGGGCGGGTTCCTAATTCCTCCCGACTTCCCACCCCCCCTTTTTTCTTTGAGACAGGGTCTTGCACTGTCACCGGGTTAGAATGCAGTAGTGTCATCATAGCTCACTGCAGCCTTAAACACCTGGTCTCAAGTTATCTTCCTTATCTTAGCCTCCTGAGTAGCTAGGACTCCAGGAGTGAACCACCACACCTGGCTAATTTTTAAAATTCTTGTAGACACGGGGTCTCACTATGTTGCTCAGGCTGCTGCTCTTGAACTCCTGACCTCAAGCAATCCTCTCACTTTAGCATCCCAAAGTGCTGGGATTGCAGGCGTGAACCACCACGACCAGCCTGGTTCAAATTTCTGAGTGTGTGTAGCAATTGAACACACCCTGAAGAATCCCTCCTCACTTCTCCCCTCTTCTCTTACATAATCCACAGGAACAAGCTGTGTACCAGACCATCTCTGTTTGCCTAGGCAAGATCTTGGTTAATGAAAAGAGAACAATGATGTGTGTGCCTGTTTTGGGGCAGACCACAGACAACAGTGCTTCTGGGCCTTATGTAAAAACACAAGGGCAGGCAGAGCACAATGCTAGTGTTTTATATTGTGCCTTAACAGGGCAGACACACCCCATGCAAGGCCTCTGCCTGGTCAAAAATGGGGTACTGAAATTTTAGGTACCATAGTATAAGCAAATGGATTCCTCTGTGTATATCTGGGGATAAATAAAACAAAATTTCAACTGTACAGTAATATACATGCAAGTTGATGAAGGTATTTGGAACCAGCATAACAGAATATTACACATTTTAACTATTTTATCAGAGTAAAATCATTGAAAGTTTAAATTAACATGCAACTTGTGTTTACAGAACCCATTTTGAAGTTTCTTGACCCTTAAACACAGACTTGTTATTGTTCTCACAAGCTCACCAGTGAAATCTTCTCAGAGATTAAAACAAGCAATTACTTGTGAGGCTCACCCTCTACAAAAGTTAAAGTAGGAAGAGCCTGGACTTTTTCTTTTTTTAATCAGATAGCTCTTCAACCAGAGCAGGTTCAGAGAGACTCCTAAGCCTGGACTTTTTAAAGAGAAAAGACCTTCACTGAAATTTTGGGTTGGTCACATATAAGCTAGAATCCAGAAAGAGTCACTTAAATTAAACTGAGCCTCAGGTTTTATCATTTACAAAATGGAAATATGTTTGGTTACATAATCATTATTATTTAATACTCACTATTGCTGTAAGCACTGAAGGGCATTATTGTGAAACTGGTTTGCATAAGAGCTGTTATCCTAATTAAATACGTGTAACTCCAGCTTCTTAAGCCTGAACAACCTGAACATTTTTTGTGTGCCGGGCAGGAGCTGTGCCAAACACTAAATTTCTACATTTTATCTTATTTTCATTTAGAATTTTAAAAATGTTTTAAGATTAAGAGGTGATCTTACCTGCAAAGTATACCTGTTTTTGAAGCAGTTAGTTACCAGCTCTCCTTTAGACAACTGGTACAACCACGTCAGCTTGCGGCCACTGTGCCGGCTGGCGTAGAAGGCTGTGAACCGCTGGTAACTGCGCTCCAGCTGCAGGGGACAGCATCAGTGGCACGTGAATCCCCGCACCCCACAGGCCACACTGCTCCCCATCCCCCACAGAGCCAGTGCTTGCACGGAAGTACAGGACAGGTGCCGGGTGTCTCCTCTCCCGTAAAGCGCTCTAGAGCACCAGGAGAACACGGGGCACCACCAAGACACACGTCCCACAACCCGTCAGGCTCTACCTCCACGAGTAAGCACGCACGCAAGCACGCACGCGCTGCTGAGCTGGGACAGAGGCGCCACCGCCGGACGCCCAGTGCTGACCCAGGCCCCACAGCCGGCCGGTTTACTGAGCCTCACCAGCGGCCTTCTGCAGAGCTGTCCCTGGCGGTGGTGGCCGCCCTTCCCCACAGCCGCTCAGCACTAACAGAGCAGCACACAGACCCCAGCACACAGACCCGGCTCACCTCGGAGGGCAGGGCGAACGTGCACGACTGCTGGAACGGCCACGACCCTGAACTCAGAACCTGGATGCTGAAGTCCACTGCGGAGGGAAATGCAGGGAGACATTTAATGCATCTCATCGACTGAAAAGGGCAATCATTTCACATCAATACGGGCTGCTCTTTATTAAAAGAAACTACAGTAAATGAAAAAGCCTGCCTGAATATAACATTAAGAATTGAATATACATAGTTTCGACCCATTTTATTCAGTTAAAATTAGTAAAAGGTGGAGGCACCAGAAATTCTTTCCCTCCGAGTGACAGTTTTCCATTTAACTTCCAGCTCAGAATCATGTCGTCACGTGCCTGTTCTGCTTCATCTGCTCCTCATGTCTGCCACAAATGACTTCCGTCCACTCACGCCACACCGTGCCTACCACGCACAGTGTCACGGCCGAACCCATAGAGACTGAAAACCCAGAAGTCATCAACTGTCTTCATTACGGTTTGTCTATTACTTAGTGCTGTGAAAAGACACGCCCTGTATACACGCAGAATCTACTAATTATAACTTCATTTTCACAGATAGCTGAAAAGTCCATGGGTAAAACTGTCAAGTTTAACAATGGAGTAGGAATTTCTTTTTAAAGACAGAGTCTCACTCTGTTGCCCGGGCTGGAGTGCCATGGCATTGGTCTAGCTCACAGCAACCTCAAACTCCTGGGCTCAAGCAATCCTCCTGCCTTAGACTCCCGAGTGGCTGGGACTAGAGGCACTCACCATGATGCCCAACTAATTTTTTGTTTCTACTGTTATTTGGCTGGCTAATTTTTTTTTTCTATTTTTAGTAGAGACGGGGTCTCACTCTTGCTTAGGCTGGTTTCGAACACCTGACCTCAAGCAATCTGCCCGCCTGGGCCTCCCAGAGTGCTAGGATTACAGGTGTGAGCCACTGCGCCCGGCCTGGAGTAGTATTTTTGATTTAGGAAAAATAACATTAGTCACTTTTCATTTAAAGACAAAACTTATATGATGCTGTAGCATAAGTCTGCCAGCCTACCACTACAGCAACACCTTAACATGGGCCCAGCCGCCTCTCCTGGGGAAATGAATCACCTGCACCAGCCTGTACTAATCCCAATGCAAATCTGAAGCCACAGTCTTTATTTGACTCTGTTATCTATAGGGCAAGTGAGTTTCTTATAATTAAAAAAAAAAAAAAAATGCTAGAATGGATCATCCAAACTAAGGTTTAAAACAAGATAAAACAAGTCCTTGGCCTGTGTGTCGGGCGAACAAGTCACCCAGCAGAAGAGGTGGGGCTTGGGACCTGGGTACAAGTCAGCTAGACGCCCGCAGCTCTCAGCAAGCAGCAGCACTGACGACACTTCCGTCGAGGCCATCTCCTACTGTCACACAGGAGCCAGGAGGAAGACGGTGGGACATCTGGGGAAACTTCCTGCTTCTAAGTCCTTGAATTTCTAACAAAGTATCTGCCATCCTTACTTAATATTCGGTCATTTCTCATTTGCGACAAGAACACTGCCTGTGAAAGCAGCTTATAAACACACAAATACTCACAGTCTAGTGGTTCTGAATTCGTCAGGTGCTTTTTGAATTGCTCATTCAAATCTTTGCTTACACCAATGTCTTGAAACATCCGCTGAAGTTTAGAGGTATACTCAAAACCACAAGCTTGCTGAAATGAACCCAGACAACTGTCTTATTAATTTGTATAAAAATATAAACGCATGCAAGGAAATTTAGACAAATTACAGTACATGACACATCCTTAATTGTACAAAACTACCAGTAAAGCTAATAACATTTAATTATACTTTATGGCATAAATATGCATGGATTAAAATACACTGTCAAAAATAACACAACTACAACCTGAACAGTTAAGTCTTCATACACACAACCACTATTATTTGAGCATCAAAAAGAGTAAGATATTGCTGACACCATGGTAGAACACAAAGATGAAATAATTGTCTCTTATCCTACTACTATGAACTAAACCATGTCTCCTCCCTCTAAAATTCATATGTTGAAGCATGAACCTCCAAGGTGATAGAATTTGGAGATGGTACCTCTGGGAGGTAATTAGGTTTAGATGAGGGCTTGAGGCAGGGCCCTCACGAAGGGACTGGTATCCTCACCTAAGGAGAGACACGAGAGAGATCTGCACTCCCTCCCTCCCTCCGCCAGGTGAGGACACAGCGAGAGAGCAGCTATTATTTGCAAACCAGGAACCAAATCAGCTGGCACCTTCGTCTTGGAATTCTCAGCCTCCAGAACAGTGAGAATCAATTTTGGTTATTTAAGCCGCCTGGTCTATGGTATTTTGTCACCGCAGCCCGAGCACACAAAAACACTCATGTAACTAAAATCTGATGTCAAAGTAAAATATGTTCTAAGACGTGTAAAAGCCGCCTGGCAAGCACTGAAATGGCAAAGGAGGCAGAATAAGGAAGAACTGCTCGATAGCAAAGTAACACTGATACCTCCTGTCTTTCCGTAGTTACGGGGATATAGACAGTTAACCAAGCCCAGAGCCAAGCAAAATATCCAATCAGCTCAAAGCCAACTAAATGTGAATGTGGTCCAAGGCCAAAGGTGTGGGCAGAAGGGCCCAAAGAGTGGGGAAGGGCCGGGAGAGCAGAACGCTGGCTGCGACAGGTGTCCAGCAGCGGAGCAGCTGAGCTCACTCTTTGCAAAGTGCTGCACAAGCTCCTTCGCCTGCCTGGTAACTAGGAGAGACCAAGAAGTATTTTAACAATGACCCCAACGCTGGGGTTTCAGGAGGAGCCGAAACCCACCTTCAGCTTGGATATCATGCTCGCCTCGGCATCATCGCTTGCGCTGTTCTGATGCACGAGCCTCTTGGCCAGCATCTTCGCGTAGAACTTCTGAAACACATCCTTGTCCTCTATGTACTTGAAGACGACCATCTGGCCAAGCCGCCAAGAGAACACACGTAATGAACACTCACAAGCTGCCTGTGCAAAGCCCACTGTCGCCGGCCACTCGCCAGGAGCCACGACTTGTGCTTGGTTTTGGCTGGGCCCTATGCCAACATTTATGACGGCAAAAAACCCGCCCTGGAGTCTAATGTAAATATTTTCGTCAATCTCTTTCAAGCACATTAAGGTGTACTAGATTTAGTACTAATGAGAAAGAACGAATGCTAAAAGTAATGACTCATTTAGGGAGTAAAACCATAGATTTGAAATAAAATCAACAATTATTATTTTTTTACATCCCAGATGCACTATACAAATAACCTTACAAACAACTTGTGAAATGAACAGCTATTGAAAATGGATGTGATTATGAAGCACCTTACCACTTGATTGAGTGTGTCTTCCAGCTCTGCCTCTTCTGGGTTCTTGGAACTGAAATTTTTAAAAAGGCATCGTGTTTTAGAACAAATCAGAAAACATTTAAACAAGCACCACTCAGCCAAATTACCTCATCAGTATGTGGTTCCAAGCATTCAAATGATCAGTTCTCTTCAGATCAGTACATGGGGTGAGGGACAGTTAACTTTCCTTACCTACAGCAATTTAGCAATCTCGTACTGTAACCCCATCATGGAAGAACAGAAACAATCACTTAGAACATCCAAGATGAAAATCAACAGAAGATATTTACTAAAAGTTTCCAAAAACATCGTGAATGAAGTTTTCCTTTCAGATAATCCACTTAAATCTAAGTAAAGGAGCTTTACTTTTTCAATTTTTTTCTATACTCTGCTGTAATTTAACTTTAGAAAAAAACAAAAAGACAGCTTCCTTGGCCTAATAATTTAAGATAATTAAAGTGTTAAAATTACTACTAAAGTGAAGCTTTCCATTCAAAGAGGTGTCTTTAACTTAAGAATAGTTGGAGCCAGGTGCGGTGGCTCACGCCTGTACTCCTAGCACTCTGGGAGGCCAAGGCGGGAGGATTGCTTGAGCTCAGGAGTTTGGGACCAGCCTGAGCAAGAGCAAGACCCCGTCTCTACCATAAATAGAAAGAAATTAGCCAAACAACTAAAAATATAAAAAATTAGCCGGGCATGGTGGCACATGCCTGTAGTCCCAGCTACTCAGGAGGCTGAGGCAGGAGGATCGCTTGAGCCCAGGAGTTGGAGGTTGCTGTGAGCTAGGCTGACGCCATGGCACTCTACCCTACCCAGGGCCACAGAATGAGATGCTGTCTCAAATAAAACAAAACCACAAAACTCCCCCCAAAACCATATAATTTGGGGGCATGGAAAACTATTGCAACAGAAAGCCAGAAGGGAATTATCTTCCTTCATTAAAATCTTTAACACTTGCTGCTGTGATACCTGGAACGGTAAAATAAAACTTGAGCATTTCTAAAGTGAAAGAAACTGTTACAATGAAAGAGGAGCTCAGAAAACCAAAACAAACACACAAACAAAAAAATCAGTGAGGACTGAGGAGGGAACTGTATTATAATATATTGCTTCCGCTCTTGATACACATAAACCGATTAGGAAATACACTAGTTGAGAAATAAGATGATTAAAAAGTAAAGAATATGAAATAATAAAACAAACTTGACAAACAAAAATAACTTTCAAAAGACAAGGAACAGTGAAAGCCCTGCAGTACACGGAGAGGCTTCTATTTCAGAAACAGCCAGGCGGAGCCAACACAGATCTCCAACTGGAAAGATGACGTATGCTGTTTGAAAACTTACAACTTAAGGCATGTGAAACGGAACACACATTCAAGCCCCTCATGTGAAAGCGGAGACCACCCGGTACCTTTTCTTCAGCAGGGAGTCGCAGTACCGCGCCAGCAGCTCGGGCGACTTGCTGGACGACTGGGCCATCCGGGTGACGGCGTTGCTGTTGATGAAGCGGCCGCAGGCCTGCGTGGCGCAGAACACGGTTAGAGGAAGCGCCCCGCCCGCCTACGCGTGGGGACGCTGTGACAGTGACGCGCCTACCTTATCGAGAGCAGCCACAAAGCCAGCGTCGTTGTTGAACGCAGACATGACCAGGGCGTTGTACTTTTTATGGACGTCTAGCACTGTCTGTACATACATTTTGGGGTCCTTAAGTAGGGAAAGAGAAGCAAAAGTTGGTCACTGGGGATTAAATTGTATGTCAATGTATACATTGCTTCATGAAATATTCTAAAAACTATAGATACTTCTCCAAAGTTGTTAAAAAATAAGATCAAGAAATACTTTTGTTTCCATCACTGAAACACACAGGACATTTTGTTCATGTACATAATAAAAGACAACATATTAGCCGCACTCAAATTACTCATTTTTTTTCTTTTTTTGAGACAGGGTCTCGCTCTGTTGCTGGTCTACAATGTAGTGGTGCGATCATGGGTCACCTGGGCTCCTGCGACGCCCCCCTGCCTCAGCCTCCTGAGCAGCTGGGACTTCAGGCGCGCACGCCACCACAACTGGCTAATTTTTCTACTTTTTGTAGAGACAGGTCTTGCTATCTCACTCAGGCTGGTCCTTGAACTCCCAGCCTCCAGCAATCCTCCCCAAGTGTGGGGATGACAGGCGTGAGCCACTGCATCTGACCAAAATTACTGACTTTGACCTCGTATTACAAGCAGTAAAACCTCAAAGGGATCATGGAAACAAACTTTTCAGTGTGACAGCTTTGCTTAACCAATTTTTTGTTGTTAAAAGTTCGCTTTCTGGACTTTGTTTGAGCCGGAGAAACCAATCAGCCAGGAGATCGATGATCAGCCAATAGCCCAGAATGCAGCCGGGCAGGTGATTACGCAAGACCCACATGGAGCTCAGGTGCAAGGAACAGCAGGGGCTGCGGAGGGGGTCCACACACAGGCAGCAAACCGGAAGGTTCGTGTGGACACCAACGGGGAGCAAGGTGGCGAGGCCGGGCCGACCACACGGGCCGCTGTCAGGGCAGCAACGGGAGTCCCCAGACAACGGAACATGATGGAAATGAAACGGGAAGAGCAGCCCCACGAGGCTCAGGTAGTGAAAGACAACAGCAATGATGGGAGGCAACGGAGACAGAGCCTTGTGATAAAAAATAGATCTCGGTTGCTGCTGGGTACTCTGCACGCAAGACACTGCTGAGCCCTCCCTGGGGACTGTCACAACCACGCAGTGAGGTGGCACTATGTTAATCCCTATCTGACGGATGAAGACACTGAGCCACAGTTAAGCGCCTGGCCGAGGGTAAGTGGCGGCAGAGTCGGGCTGGGCCCCCCAGGCAGCCCGACCCCAAGCTGGGCATCTCCTCACGGTTCTGAAAAGGCAAGGGCAGGGCCAGGCCACACAGAGGCAGCCGAGGCCGAGCCGGGGCTCGGTGGCCCGGCTCACGGACAGCGGGCGCGGCAAGAGGAAGGTGGTCAAGGAGGAGGGTGCCACACGTGAGCCAGGAGAGCTCCTGGCTGCCCCCTCACCCAGGCAGACTGAAGTTCAGGGACCTTAAGACATCTGCCAATGTTTCCAGATCCCTGATGTGCTAACGTGCAGGATTCAGGCACAAGAAACCAGAGTCCTCCGAATTCTAATTATTCTGTATTTTTTGTAACATTTGACTTGCTTGTTTTTAAATAATAATGAATAACCAGTAAAAAATGAATAATTTTTCTGTAATAGGGTTATACTAAGAGTTTAAGAGGTTTCCTATACAAAATAAATGCAAGATTTACTATTATGAACAAATAGATTGTGATAAGATTATAATTTCAATAAGATATACATATGGGCTCTACCTGATACAAACATTTGATAAACTAAACAGGAACTTAATGCAACAAATAAAAATCACGTAAAATATTGAAAGGTAATACCAGAGACAACTTAATATTTTAAAGTTACCATCTTCAAATGTTAAAACACACAGAGCATCCACTGCCCCATCAGACAATCTCCTGTTTCGGGACAGCTGTTTCAGGTGCAGAGACGCTGCTCCGCCTGCCCTGATGGTCTTGCTCTCTGAGCGCAGCCGAAAGCACCGTCAGGCCAGCACATGTCTCACACCCTATGAGCTGCTTCTTTTTAAACAATGCAAATATCTTCTGTTTGACCTAATTTTGGTTTTGCCAGTGAAATCAATATTGCTTCTGCTGATTTAGACTGTAGGTTGCTTTTTGATTTCATGTCAGATTACTCCACAACATTAGTATTTTTCTCTCATATTTCTTTTGTTACAGTATTTGCAAAGAACTCTAGCCTAAAGTGAGGATCCAAACACTGGAAAATGCCAGCACACTTTATTCAAATAAGGTAGCATTCAGACCTCCTGGTAAAGTTAACAGTATTAAAAAGAATTGCATGTCAAAAGTGCCAATTTAAGGACTTATTTTGCTTCCCAAACTTGCAATTTTTGGAACACCAGAGGGTTTATAGAAAGTATATTACATATATAAACATACTTATTTCAGTTGCAGGAATGGTCCACCCTTTGCAGCAGAGGAGCCTCAGACCCACGCGAGCGGCAAGGCCTCACCCACCTGGCAGCCAGCACGGCTGCCCTGCCACAAGTTCTCGTCCCGGTTCCTGAGCGTGCCAACCTTGACCTTCAACTCCACGAGTCAGGGAGCCCCGCTCTGGCTTGTGACTTGTCATTGATGGATGTCTTTCAACCAGTAATGTCTCTATATTGACTATAATGTTTCAGAATCATAATACTTTCCCCCTGTTTTCTTGACTTTTTGGACCAATTTTTCTCAGATGCAGAATTGGAAAAATATAAATTTCTCAAGGAATGCCAGGAAGGAATTCCCATTTGGAAAGACATATCTTCAAGAGCAAAGAAGTCTTCAGACTCCAATTCCAAGATTCCTTCTACTACAGAAGACCCAAGCAGGAGTCCGGCTAGTGCAAAGGGAGGGTTAGAACAGAACTCACAAAGGGCAGAGTGCACCAAAACACTGCACTTGGGAAATTTGAAGTTAGCATCTGAGGTCCAGAGAAAAGCCATTTAGAAACCTGGCAAGGGGCAGGCAAAGAGGCACACGCTGGAATAATACAGAAAGAATTTTAAGGGAGGAGGAGTCAGCAGTGTCAAACAGAGAAAAGACATTCAAAACGTGAGTGGACTTAGCAATCAGGAGGCAAGGGACTGTCCTTAAGAGGCAGGGTGAGGCCAGGTTATAAAAGCAACAGACATAAGGAGAGAGAAAAGATCAGCTGGATCAACTGCATGTTTATTCAGGAAAACGAAGAATGGATTTTTGAGGTTTAAAAAAGGGAACGAAGTAGTAACTTGCCTGATTCCTGACTATTTACTCAGTGGCACAGGCAAGCTTTTTGCATATAAGAAATACGACATCTCTCAGGTTTTGTCTCACTCCTACATGATTTTGATCATTGTTCTTTTGCCAACAATTAACATACTTAAATCTCTAGACCCAACTTCCCCACTTAGCTTGCACGACCTGCCGCTGGACGTCTCATGGGATTCCCAAACTCCGGGACAGAGATGACCCAATCCCCTGCCCCACCAGCCTGCATCTTCTGGAGCTCTCCCTCTAAGTGCCATCACTCAGCCCAGTGGGTCCAGCCAGGCACCCAGGAAGCACAACTCCTCCTTTCCACATCTATGCCATCAACACAACCTGTCCACTTTTCATGTTCTATTGTATAAAAATTCAAATGCATTCAAAATTAGAAAGAATAATAAAATCTGCCCCATGAACTCATCATCTAGCCTCAATAATGATCAAAGTGCAAAACCTGTCCACTGTGAAGTCTCTCTCATTCTTCTCTCTGTCCCCACATAACAACCCAGTGTCTGGTAGGCCACTATCATCATGGTTTGATCTGAACCACTATAACAAACCTAACTGGTACGCTTTCAACAACTCTTCTTCCTTTTAATCCATTTTCCACTTGCTAGCAAGCAATTTTTTTCAAATAAAAATTCTGATCTTATCAATTCCATGCTCATTGTAACACCTCTGACTGGTTTCCCCTCGCCTGTAAGATTAAGCCAATAACCAACGTGGCTTTCGGGGGGCCTCCTCCTACTTTCCCAAGTAACACCAGGCTTCTCAGTTAGCAGAAGGGCTATGTTTACACTCACTGAGGGGCTGCATTCTGTCCGGGATCCCCTTTGCCTAGCTAGCTCTAACTCTTCTCTCAGTCTCAAACACATTTTTCGGGGAAGCTTTCTCTAAACTTCCAAGACAGGCTAAGGCTTCCCTGTTAGAAACGGGCCCAGTCTCACTGTAATGCCGCCATCCTCGCCATCTGCTGCAGGGGCTGCCCTTCCTGCTGGGACACGGCTCAGTGGTGCCTGCTGGGACGCCGTCCACCTGCTTCACCACTGCTGTGCTTCAGAGCACCTAGTGAAGTGGCAGTCACAAGTGATAATCACAACAGAATTATTACCTTTAATTCCATACATTTCCCCTAAAAGGATAATTCTTACGGTCAACTTCACAAAGAGAAAACATGCTTTGAGAGTCTCCCATAACTTCTCTTTTATCTTACCCTTTCTCATATAAAAAGGTAAACAAAACATAGCACACAAAGGAGTTCCAGGGCATTATCTTACAGATAGCTAGTATACATTTAGATGGGGTCAGCTGTGATCCTAAGTAAGATAAGATTGTAACACTTGATTGTACTTCCTAATAACCTAGGAACATTCGAGAACACCGGCTGAAGAGCTACAGCAGGTGCTACAGCCTTGAGGGGCGCATCCTTTACCATTTCACATATATAAACTGGTGCTTTCCAGGCCAGGAACGGATCTGAACAGTCCTTGGAAACCTGCTCTTATCTAGAGCTACTTCTCAGGGTACATTTGTCATCTACACCTCGCATTCCGCCAGGGGCTAAAGAGAGCAAATCAGTTACAAGAGCTTTAAATGAGTTCTCGGGGGACAGGCCGTCAACAACACTAACAGGCCAACCTTGGGACCCGGACTTTCCTCTACAGTGTCCACAGAACTAACCTCTAACTTGTCTTTAAGAAGGAAGGGGAAAGAAACGAAGCCTCGTTAAGTAACAATAATACAGCACAGAATTATTCTTCCCCTAAACATCAGCACTTGGTCTTTGGAGTAACATCTCCACACAAAACAGAGAAGCAAAAGTTTCAGGGAGAAAAAAATCGTAAACCATTAACTGAAGAGAAAAACAGATATTTGTCTGCATGTAGATTACCCACTTTGACAATTACCTGTGAAAATGTTTAACCCCAGAATGGCTTTCCCTAACACCCATTGTGTTTCTGAGGTTCCCCCTCCACTGGCATTTTGTGTGTGCTCAGGGAATAAAATTTTGATATTAACTAGTAAGACAAAAAAATTGGGAGATAAATGTGAGGTCTCAAAAATCATTTAGTAATAAAATAGTCTTGCATTTTCTTAATAGGGTTTTTCTATTCCATCATCTAAGCTCTTTCAACAAGCAGAAATCAACAGTTATTCAGATAAGCATGGTTTAAAGTTTAAAATATGGAGACAAAGCCATTATCAATTTAACAAGTGCTTTCTATTCTCATTATTTTAACCTGTCTACCTGCTACTTTTTGCTCCAGCCATTTAATATCTGTCTTGTGATCATGGCTCCTAGTCTTTGACCACAATAAATCTTCAATCTGATCATTACCTCTTGGTTCTGATCACCTACCTACAAAGTCCTGGTCCCAGCTATGTGGCTGGCGGGCTTGCGCTCTGACCCTCGTCCTCGCCACGCCCCGGCTCTTTTCCTAGTTCTGGCTCATGCCTTCATTTTGCCTTTAGTCCAAGGTAAGGCTGCCGTCCTTGTCTGTGGCCTTTGGGAATTACCATGCAAATGCCAAGGCTCTGAGTTGACTAGATTTAGGGGCGGAGGGACCAGACATGAAAATATCAGATTTGAAAGCAGAACTAAGTTAGAGTTGCCAGGAAGAACTGACCTCTCTGAAGAGGAATGAGTACGATTCACCAGAGAGAAGAATGTTTCAGAAAGGAATAATTAAATTAGTTCAGAAATAGGGAGTGTAGGAAGATAAGGAATGGGGCTGCCTATCTCAATAAGGAGAGATGGGGGATGGTGAAATTCATGGGCAGGGACTTAACTGGCCTTGAACCAATCAGAGGTCACTTTAGAACTTACATAGAAAGTTTTAAACTAGAATTTCGTCTGAAGTGAGTATAAAGTCAGATTGTGGTAGGGACATGTTTCCATAAAGGGTTTGCTTGTGAAATGACTAAAGTCTTCCCCACAGTTGAAAGAAAGAAGGGTGTAGCTTGGGTCTAAAAATGATAGCCTGGTTATCCTAGAGTTGAAAAGGACAACTGTGTATTTTTTCTTTTAGAGAAAATGATTATTTTCTTTATCCCATGGCAAACAAAACAAATCCAAACCACCCTTGTGTCCCTGAAGTTATATACCCATAAGTCACAAATTTAGCTATATGCTATCTGAACCAATTTATATTTTAAGCATATATCAGTTCTTTGCATAAATGTGTCAGTCTGACTTACTTTACAAAGCTGTGCTCTTCCTTTTGTCCTAAAACAACTCCTCTACATTTTTGTTTTTAAAAAGTTTTAATATGGAAAATTTTCAAACACGTTCAAAATGAGAACGAATTTTAGTAAAATCAATCCCCATAAACCATCAGCCAGCTTTAATGGACAGCTTATGGCTCTATCAGTCCAGAATTTTCTTATCCTATCCTCTTTCTACGCATCGTATGGATGTGCATCTCATCTCCTTCGAACAAACCAACCCAGGTCAGATTCCCTAGCTAATCTTAGCACTGACTGGATAATTTCCTTCTTACCATACACAGAATGTTTACATTAGCTCTCCGTTGTTTAGTCATGCATTTGGCTGCAGAAGAGAAAGTGAATCTTGGATGTATAGACTAAACCCAAATCTATCAGAAGTATCCAGTACTGTTAGTCTGTTCACTCTGGGGTAAGTTCATACATAATTTGTTTTCTAATAATTATTTCTAACTCAACTTCTCAATCTAACCCTCAGAACTTTTTCATAATTCTGCTAAGGTCCTAGGATCCATTCCTTAGTCTTATACTGAAAAATGTGCTGGTCAGAGCTACCTGATTTTATTTCTGGCTATAAAATTCTCCATCTTCAGTGCCCCTTTTATAAGCACTATCATCCCAATCCTGGAGCCAGCTGCTCTGAGCAGCTCCTGAACATTCCTCCTCTGTTTCAATACACTTTCTCTCAAAGCTGCAAACAACTTTCACAACTTTGCTCCCCAGTCAGTGCCTGTGGCCCAGTACCCCAAGGTTAGACCCAACAGCCCCGTAGGCATCTAAGTTCCTACACACCCATCTCTGTTGGATCACATTTCAATGACGGTTGGACTGAGGTTAGGAAATCAAGGCATGGTTTCAAAGAGGACTTTGTTCTTTATTGTTAGCCTTTCTGTCTAAAGATAGAGAGTAATGAAACATTCTCTTATAACCTGATTTATATTTATTTATGACACTGTCTTTGTAGAGGAGGACAATAGCTCCCAGATCATTGAGGAATGTGTTAATTAAAAATTCAAAATGGAACCAGCTGTATCATCAAGCATTAATTAACAAGTAAGTTGTCATTATTTGATTCTTCTCCTGAATTTTATTTTGGCATTTTACTATAAGCTGGTGGTGTCAAGAAAAATTATCAAACCACCCAATGACTTCACACTGTATTTCCTTGTAAGTGTATTTTTGGTCATTCTGTCCACAGTATTAGTGTTTTCTTTAGGAGCCCCTGGAGAACTGACTACCAAGAAAAATTGTTCTTCTGCATCACTAGGTAACTGTCCTTTATGGTACTGCCTTACTGGCAAGCTCTCTGAGCTGACTGCGAACATTCAGAGGCAAATCCAGGACCCACCTCTGACGAGAGCACTACATGCACTGCACGTGCTTGGCGCACTAACTTACACTAAGCTGTGTTTGGTGTTTCATTTCCTATCTTGCTGCTCTCTGGTTTACTTCATTTATCCTGTTCTATTTTATGTATTACGCAAGCAGCCCCAAATCCTTTGGGGAACAATGGATTAAAACGTAACTATACTGAAACCCTATTCTGTACAAGGCATTGTGCTAAGCTCTGAGGACACAAAGTGGAAAAAGCCACCCCTGCTGGAAGACACTTACATATCTGAAATACAAAGCCGTGAACGTCACATAAACAGTCCGATGTGCCATTATTTTGAGGGAGAGATTCCTACCACTGTAAAGCGATCAGGAAAGGCTTTAGAAGAAAATGGCATTTGAACTGGGCTTTGAAAGACAGGTGGTCAAAAGGTAGAAAAAGGAAGACCTGTGTCTAAGCAGAGACGACGGAAGAACCAGGGCGGTAGAGAGAGGCGTATTCACAGAATGGAGAGAACTCCAGTGTAGATGCTGCCCGCGACCAGGGATAAACCCGAGTCGTGGAAACAGGGTGGTGGCCACGTAGCAGCCGGCTCCTATGCAGCACCATCGTCATCGATGGGTCCCTGCTGGGGAAGAGTCCAGGCACTACAGCTCTAAAGAGTATAAACCATGAGGTGTTAGCTTTGCTCTCAAGGGATTTACCACCTATGGTGGAGTAACAGTAAACGCAGGAAGTTATAAACAAATATAAAGTGGTGATGAGAAAGTTTTATCAGTGTCATAAGGACTTAGGATGGAACAGCTGAAGGCTAGAAGGAGGATTTGAACTGGCCTGAAGAGCAGGACCGAGCCAAGCAGAAAGTAGACACGACAGTGTCACAAGTAGAGACAATGGCGTGACTACAAACAGGGAGGGACTTGGGGCTGGGGGATGATGATATATAATAGTTTTGCTGAAAGATGAAGTTCATGAAAATGAGGGCAAATTAGGCCAGGTGTGGTGGCTCATGCCTATAATACCAGCACTTTGGGAGGCCAAGGTGGGAGGATTGTTTGAGCCCAGGAGTTCAAGTGCAGCTTGGGCAACATAGAGAGACCCCACCTCTACAAAAAAAATTACCCAGATGTGGTGGCATGCACCTGCAGTTCCAGCTACTCAGCAGGCGGAGGCAGGAGGATCACTTGAGTCCAGGAGTTTGAGATTACAGTGAGCTGTTATTGCACCAATGCTTTCCAGCCTGGGCAACAAAGTGAGATCCATCTCTATAAAAAAATTTTTTAACTTAGCTGGACATGGTGGTGCGTGCCTGTAGTCCCAGCTACTGGGGAGGCTGAGGTGGGAAGACTGCTTGAGCCCAGAAGTGGGCAAATTAGACAAAAATTTTAATTTAGTATAATACTGTGATTTTAAACATCATCATCCAGCCTGAGCAAGAGCAAGAGTGAGACTCCATCTCTACAAAAGTAGAAAAATTATCTGGGCATGGTGGCACATGCCTGTAGTCCCAGCTACTCAGGAGGCTGAGGCAGGAGGATCGCTTGAGTCCAGGAGTTTGAGGTTGTAGTGAGCTATGGTGATGCCACTGCACTCTAGCCCAGGTGACACAGAGAGACCCTGTCTCAAAAAAAAAAAAAAAAAAAAAAAGGAAAAAAAAATCCTCGTAAGGAAGTTTTATTTTGCTTTGTTCAAAACAAAGGATGAAGAATGCAGAGTGAGCCTGTGAATGTACTGAGTAGTAGTTTTGAAAGCTGAAACTGCCAATTATTATGAAGAATGAACAAGAGCGGGAGGAATAAGACCATGTGGGAGGTGAAGCGATGGGGCCCAGATCAAGATGGTGGCCTTGGGGCCAAAGAGAAATGCCCAGAACAGTAAGAGCCAGGGAAAGAGGAATCGCCGCACTCCATCAACTCATCCGAGAGGCCGCAGGGGTAGGCAAACTCATTGCCGAGATGGGGAGACAGGCGGGCTGAGGCCAGGTCGTAACTCAGCAGGAAATGACAACCTATGAGATTACTAATGCTTGACATGTGCACAGCATAAGGGCGGGGTAGCCCATGCTGCACAGCTGCCACCCCTGTGCTAAGGAATGGGAGAAGGAAGAGGTGAGTTTCAGAGTGGACATGCAGCAGTCACTGAGCTATGCAGACGAAGTCATGGAATTTTGGTCTGAGAGAGGAGAAAGGAAAATCATTTTAATTCGGAATTCTTATATCAAGTCTGTTGTAAGAAAGACCTAAATGCTCGCTGAATGAATGAATTGGAATGGAATATCATGCTACTACAGGTGCTCTTTGACTTACTGGGGGTTACATCTTGATAAACTCAACATAAATTGAAAATACCATAGTCAAACGTGCACTTTTCACCTTACATTTTCAATTTACATAACCCCATTGTTAAGTTGAAGAGTGTAATAAATGCATATTGCTTTTGCACCGTTTTACGGTTGAAATATTGTTAAGTTAAACCATGGTAAGTAACTCTGGTAAAGAAAACTAAGAGCCTGGCACACAGCCAGGCAGAGTAGGCATCCGATTCTTTTTTCAGCGACTGCACGAAGGTATGGTCTCTGCTTTCAAGACATTCCCCTTAAAAACTTACTAAGTGGATGGGGCCCATCCTGCTATAATCTAATACAGGTTATTTTTCTATAATCGTTTGTCACATTGCCAACTACTGAGCACATCTGTGCCTTGGCCCATCTATTCAAACACGCAAGGTCTTCCCATTTTCTGACTTCAACAATTTAAATGCCACTTAAAGGTCCCGCTTTACACGTTGCCCCAACCTTTTCCCAGTCCAGCAATCATGCACCGGGTAACCTGCCTATTCCATAGGTTTCTCTCCCATCACTGGCTGGGCTCTAAACCGGTTTTACATCCTGTCCTTGAGTATTCGGCTGTGTACAGGCTCCCACGGCCCTCCCGGAGCCCCAGTGCAACAGGCTAACGCATTCTCCAGCACAGCAGGTGGGCGTGAATGTCCTCCATCGCCATGCTCTCCGAGGCTGGAGAGATGCTTCCCACCAACCCGGAATCTTGCAGGACGGGACGGACCTACTTCCAGTTACGCAGCCTGGACCCCACCCAGCACGCACCCCGGGAGGAGCCGGGATGGAGACCTGCCTTCCCAGAGCCGGGACTGGCAGGTGTCCGGCAGGGCACAAGGAACAGCACATCTAAAAATAGCACGCCTCAGTGACACTTCACTCAGGACTGCCAGTTTCCATTTAGGTACAGAGAGGGAGATACCATGAGGGAAATTCCCCTTGAGCCAGTTTTTCAGGAATAGCCTTCAATTTTTAAATTGGCTTTAGCTATGAAAAAAAAACACCGTAAGAAAAATTCACAAGTAGGTTTTGAAGTATCGAACACAAAATATATTTGAATTACTGAAGTATCGAACACAAAATATATTTGAATTACATTATGAATTTGAAACTTGTAACAATTTCGTTCTAAGCCAGACATCAGCAGTAAAGCTGGTTTCTAACCAAATGAATAGTGTAAATGGAATATCAGACTAGATAGACAGGGACTGTTCTTATTTGGTCTCTCAAAGTTGTTTATTTAATATAAAGAACAGTTTGGATGTAACAAAGTATTATATAGTCCAGAGCAACACACAGAACTGACATACTAAGAAACCTATTTGCCCTTAAAAACTCATTTACATTCTGCCTTCTGTGGAATTTAATATGCTAATTATAAAGGATTCTTATACACTATAATTCAACTCAATTAGGCAAAAAATTTCAAACTTTCAAAAAATTGTGTTCTTATGGTAGTTATATCCCGCTCAAAATCATGTATAATAATTGTAATTTTACTAATTCAAACCACCTTTTTCTTTTGCTTTTTTCATTGATAGTGGGTTATAGGAAACAAAAGTTTTCTAATTCTGTGGCTTGAGTTACAATATCTTTTAAATTTACCACATGTGATAAAAACTAATACCTATTTAAAATCTACTTTTTTTAGAACCTCTATTTATTTTTTTCTTACAAGTATTTAAGCACCTACTGTGTGCCAGGCCACGCAGTCGGTACACATGCTCTTCTTTGAGCTTCTTCAAGTTTTGTGGACTTTCCCATCACTGGCAAACAGAGGTGACAAGTATGAACCTCAACCAGGGACAGTGTGTGAGAAACCACCTGCCAGTTAGATGGCACTGCAAACTTAGCAGTCAACTGAACTTTACAAAGAGAATAAAACTAAAATTCAGGAAAAACTCCTATTGCAGAAAATATGAAAAGTGTATTTGCTTTCTTAAACATCTTTTTTCACACAGCTGTTTTGAAAACCACAGTTTAGTGAGTTTAATATAAAAATAGTTCTTATGAAAATATTAATTATAATCAATAACAAAAAATTAATGTCTGACTTTTGAAAGTGAAAGCAGATGTAACACAGATTTCCTAAGCTGTAACTCTTTTTCACCAGGGAAATTATATTTTGATTGTATAATTCAGGTTAATCAGTGCCTTAAGTAATTCAAGTACTTAAAAGCTTAATTCCGGACGGGCGCGGTGGCTCACGCCTGTAATCCTAGCACTCTGGGAGGCCGAGGCGGGCGGATTGCTCGAGCTCACGAGTTCGAAACCAGCCTGAGCAAGAGCGAGACCCCGTCTCTACTATAAATAGAAATAAATTAATTGGCCAACTAACATACATAGAAAAAATCAGCCGGGCATGGTGGCACATGCCTGTAGTCCCAGCTACTCGGGAGGCTGAGGCAGCAGGATCGCTTGAGCCCAGGAGTTTGAGGTTGCTGTGAGCTAGGCTGATGCCACGGCACTCACTCTAGCCTGGGCAACAAAGCCAGACTCTGTCTCAAAAAAAAAAAAAAAAAAAAAAAGCTTAATTTCTAGTAAAATATAACTGCTGGATATGAAATGATTTTTACATAGAAACTGTATTTTTGCTTTAACTGCCCAGGAATAAGTAAATGTCAGATTCAAGACTCACTAACTAAGTGAATCGGGCAGCATTAATCAGTGCCCAAAACCTCAGGCAGCTGACTGTACCCAAAAGAAAGATAAAATAAAGAGCTTGAGAATTATAGTTAGTTATTTCTCCAAGTTAGAACCTTACTTTGTTTTGGAAAAGATGGACGTTAGAAGTATTATTCCCATCATTCCTAAGAAAATGAGAAAACAACTTATGTTTATTTACCTTTTTAGAAGATGGGGTGGTCTCTACTATGTTGCCCACGCTGGGCTCAAGTGATCTTCCTGCCTCTGCCTCCCAAGTAGCTGGGACTACAGGGACACACCACCGCATCCAGCTATGATGTTTATTTTTAATCTAACTTTATTTACATAGAACACAAGTGCCCTAAGTAACAGACTTATCACTTAACTCATTTCAAGGGGAATCAAATCATTTCGCTGGCTCTGCTGTCCATAAAGCTAAACTGAGTTTTGAATTAAGAACTGGGAAAACACCTTATATTACTGAAAAGATGTCTTCATCAAGTTGGTCTCTTCTGAATCACAGGTATGTGCACGTGTGTATGTGTGTGTCTAGTATGTGTGTATCAGGTCTTTTTAAAAAGGAACATTTAGTCTGCAAATAAGAAAAGTCATCAAAATGTAAGGATAATTTTTAATGAGTTTTTTAAATTAAAAAAATTGTGTATGCTCTTAAGAACAGTAGTCACTTATCTCCAGTAAGAATGGCCTTTATCAAAAAGTCCCCAAACAATAAGTGTTGGCGTGGATGCGGAGAGATAGGAACACTCCTACACTGCTGGTGGGACTGCAAACTAGTTCAACCTCTGTAGAAAGCAATATGGAGATACCTTTAAACAATACAAGTAGATCTACCATTTGATCCAGCAATTCCACTACTGGGCATCTACTCAAAAGTCACTTTATGAAAAAGACACCTGCACTCGAATGTTTACAGCAGCACAATTCACAATTGCAAAGTTGTGGAAACAACTCAGGTGTCCATTAATACATGAGTGGATTAATAAAATGTGGTATATGTATACCATGCAGTACTATTCAGTTTTAAGAAACAAAGGTGATATAGCACCTCTTTTATTTTCCTGGATAGAGCTGGAACCCATTCTACTAAGTGAAGTATCTCAAGAATGGAAAAACAAGCACTACATGTACTCACCAGCAAATTGGTATTAATGGATCAATACCTAAGTGGACACATAGGAATAACATTTATCGGGTGTCAACCAGGGGGGAGGGGGGATGGGTATATACAAGCATAATGAGTGAGATGTGCAATGCTTAGGGCATGGTCACGCTTGAAGCTCTGACTTGAGGGGGGAGGGGAGCGTGGGCAATATATGTAACCTTAACGTTTGTACCCTCATAATATGCTGAAATAAAAAAAAGAACAGTGGTCATCACCGCTGAGCACTTATATGCCCTGATTTAAGCACTTTACATGCCTTATTTATTCACAAAAACCGTATGAGGTAGGCACTATCATTATTTTATTTTTTTCCCCCAAAATAAATGACAGGAGAAGCAGGTCCCAAAGGTGGCAGCTGCAAATGGTGGCGCTGGGATCTGGGCCCGAGCAGACGGGTCGGGGCCTGCCATCAGTCACCGCACTGTAATGACTGTATGTCCCAGCACTGGGGGCTTCATACTTAAGCTCATTATACCAAAACCTGGAGATCTTTTCCAAAAACCCTCTACTAAGCCAGTTCTCTCCCATCTTGTGAGCATAAATCGTTTTATAAACTTAAAGGAAAGGCTTTTCTTCATCCCTCTAATAATTCAGATGAGGCAGAGTGTGAGGCAGCAACCCCCATAATTAAACATGGAAAAGAAACCTTCCAAAGACAGCAGGGAAATAAGGATTTTAAAAACATACTGAAGATGGTATTGTCAAATCTAATTAACATTAAGCATGGTAAGGTCAGAAATAAATAAAAGTTTTCTGAATTCAGACACAAGAACTAAATGTGTTTTAGAAGCTTTTCTTCTCCATTACTTCTCCCAAACGCTATTAAAATTAAAGTTCACAACAGGAATAAAACTGAAGGCAACTGACCTATGTCTTAGAAACATATGATGCTTCCTATGTAAAATTATCACCTGAAGTACAGATAACCCAGCAGGAATATTCTATGTAGCTCTTGGGTGGGGGGAGTAGGAGCAAATGTGAACCGCAGGGCTTGGCCAGTGCATGCAGCCTGTGATTTCTGCCACAGGGTACAGCTCAGAGCCAAGTTCCTGAAAGGCAAACCTGAGGACTGAAGGTGGCAGAGCAAAAGCCTCTAGGAGCCTTTTCCTTCTAAAGAAGCATCTTCTCTCTTTTAGTGCAAGGAATGTTAACAGTGAGAAGGAAAAGAAACTGTAACAGCCTTAATTCCTAAAAAGTACCAGAAAATAATTTATAGAGTTATTTACTAAACAAAGACATTTGTGAACTTTCTACTTAAGAAGGCCAAAGCCTGGTGAGGTGGTACCTGTCTGTAGTCCCAGCTACTTGGGAGGCTGAGACAGGAAGAATGTGGAAGCCCAGGAATTCAAGATTAACCTGGACAACAAAGTAAGATGCTGTCTCTTTAAAAAAAAAAAGAAAAAGAAACCAAAACAAGGGAGAATTCTAGTGAAAATCTTACCATTAGAATTTGTCAATGGAGATGTACAACACATGCCTACAGTTCACATGTGAAAATTAAGACTGTTGATTAAATATTACTTACATTTAAAGCAGCTTCTCCACACTTTTCAATGGCTGCAAGACCCTGATTATGAATGTGTGTCTCCAGCAGTTTTTTCAATTCTCCTAGGCCATCCTGGATTCTAGATACAAGATTATACATGCGCCCCAAGTCTGAAAGAAGAAGGAGCCACCTTTATGTGCGGAAGAAACTTTGCTTAACCATTCCACTAGTTATGCATTTATATTGAGATGAAAGATACTCTGAAATAACCATGTTTTTAGGCCCTAATAATTAAAAGCACTTAATTATCACCAAATATTTTCTATTTGGTATATGTATATTTTGCTTCAAAAAATGAAGTTATGCTATTGTAAAAGTATATTTTTCCCCTTACTATAAGAACCACTAACATAATAGAGAAAAAAAAAATTTTATGAGAAACAGTATCTAATGATTCCTAAAATTCTTGCAATAGTATTTACGCCTGACACATAATAGGCACTCGAATATTTGTTTTTGAAAAATGAATACATTTCCATCAAACTGATACTAATTGATCAACACTTATGTGCACACAGGGTAATAACATTCATCAGGTGTCGGGCAGGTGGGCGGGGGAGGAGGGGAAGGGTATATTCACACCTAATGAGTGCAGTGTGCACCATCTGGGGGATGGACACGCTTGAAGCTCTGACTCGGAGGAGAGGGGTGCTTCGGGGGAGGGGAGAGGCAAGGGCAATATACGTAACCTAAACATTTGTACCCCCATAATATGCTGAAGAAGAAATACATTTAAAGGAGGATACAGATATCTTCCTCAATTATACAAACAAATGAGCCACAAAAGGGTCCCCCATCCTTCACTCCATATGTGTATGGCATATAGTTAATTTATGAGGGCCAAAGAGGAAAAATTCTAAATCCAAACATTAATCTTTCACTAAGCCCCCAATATGCCCCAGTAAAACATGAAAGTGGTTAAGGGAAGTAGGAGTGGTATCATTTAATGCTGACATGTACAGAACAAGTCACACCCAAATTAAGCTGAAAAGACGCTCTCCCAAGTCACGATGAAATGCTCTGCAGAGGTCTGAAATCAATACACAACAACGTACAGTGTGAGCATCTTTTAAAAAATGACTGACGTGGATATAAGTAATGCTGTTGACAGAGTCCAGAATTTCAACCGCTTTCAAAACTGCAGATCATAAGCACCTACATTTTACGAGAGTTAGCGGCTTACCTTCATTTTTGTCAGCATCCAATAAATTCTGAAATTCTGTGTGGAAAATTTCCAAGTGTTTTTCAATGAGGACTTGCTCACATTTCCTTGCTAATTCATCTTGTGTGCTTTCGTGAAGATAAACCTGAACTCTTCGTTGTTCCTCAAGCAGACGAGCCTCTGCCTGGAAAGAATTCATTCAGGTGAATGGTTCTGATTCATGCGTAAAGAATTATTATGTGAATAATAGCAAATTAAATTTGCAAACCTACTCTAATAAAATATGATTAATGAAAAAAGGGAAGAGGTGTTTTGATTTTAGGGTAAATGACAACCATACTTAAATCACTAATATTTTCCATTTTCTCTGCAATAAATATCTCCATTTCAAATTCCTCTTTAAGTGTCCTACAAAATAACAGTTCAAATGTTTTTGCATCAATTTTTTCCTTTGGGTAAGTAGTATTTCCTCCTTTTAAGATAATAATCCTATCTGACATCCTAATAAACCTATGGGTCCTCTCCTGGACATGGACACCAAGTTGCCTACTTTTGACTGAAACCTACTTAAGAGTCACACAAATATAATATCTGAAATGACCACATGGAAATAACAACTAGCAATTAGACTTTTAAAAAAATAAAAGAAAAACATTATAGCCTTCTCTTGTCAATCACTGAATATGTACCTCTGAAATCTACTAGGTCATTTATGCATCTCAATTTCTTGTATTTTCCTCTAAGGAAAATAGGAAAACGAAGATGCAATATGACAGAGCAGCAAAATTAGTAAAAAAAAAAAAAAAAAAAAAAAAAAAAAAAGTCAGTATATTTTACAATCCGCCACCAGAAATACATGTGGTGTAAAGTGTCACCGAGGAACCACTAAATTATTAAAGTGAGGAAGAAATTTCACCAATAATCATAATTTATTCACATGATATGAATAAAGAAACAAAAACTATGTTTTCTGTAAATATTGTAAAAATGCCAATATTTTCCAAAATGATTTAAAAATTTGGCGTAATTTTAAAGAAATCTGGAAAAACTTCAACTGGAAATAAACAAACATTCGAGAGCCAAAAAAACATAAAATGAAAAAACGACTGGGCAGGACTTGTACTATAAAGAATTAACAATAATGAGACAACTGTTTAGACCACAGCACAGAAGTTAAAACCTTCCCACACGTTCAAATAGTTTAATGTGAAAAATAAATTTGGAAATATCTCTATGTATCAAAAGGTCAATATCCTTAATACATAACGATCTCTGACAAATCAGTATATATATATCCAAATAAAAACATGAGAAAGGAAAAGGAACAATTCACAAATGAATAGAAAAAATTTGAAGTTATCTAATTTCCAATAATAGTTAAATTATAGCATATTCAGTTAATGAAATACCATTATCCACTAAAATAAACATAAAATGTGAATATAACAAATAATTAGTGAACAAGTTACCAAAAACCCAAAGCATTATTCCAATTTGGTTTATATACATAATCAGTAATAGCACCCCAGGCTTGTAGGTTTATGTTATCTATATTTTCCAAAAAGTCTACAACTAATGTGTAGTTTTGTTTTTCTGATTACAAGGCTATTTTAAAACAATAAGAGACTTTACATGCTTTGACTAAAGAGTTCTAAGTTAAGATCCTGCTACTTCATATCCAGTGTGGTGTTAAGCCTGATAACTCAAGGACAAAAGCTGAAATACAGAACGTGCAAACCAAACAGCACCACTTTTTCTGCTGTAACCTGTTTCTTGAAAGAAGATAATCATCTTAGGTGGCAAAACAGACTTTTACTCCTTCCCACGTGGAAGATTAGGCTTTGACACCACAGCTGACTGATCCTCTGAGGAGCTCAACTTTTTACCTCCTTACCTTTCTACAGACCATTCCTGCAGGGCTGAGTGGGCAGGAAGGACAGACAGGCACCTAGGTGACTAGAGAAACAGCCACAGGCAGAGGGGCTGCAATAGCTTATTTTATATATTGGTAAAGAAAGCAAGGTCCTACGTATTGAGCATCATTTGGTTTTAGAAAGGACAGCCATTTACATTCTTCATCGATTCCAAGTCAAATAAGTTCCTGGTCATCACTGCACTTGGCAGATAATGGTATTAGAACATCACAACTGAATTCAGATGAGTAAATGAAATTAAGCAATTAAAGACTGCCCCACTAATTCCATTAGGATCAGTTCCCAGTCAAAACAAAAAAGGTAATAAGCAAATTAATGAAGTGAGATATGCTTTATTTTTAAAGTTCTTAAAAAATGACATAGAAACCTAAATAGTCACACAAACTTTTTATAATCCAGATTAGTCTCAATCACATGAGATAGTAAGATATTAAAACACTAACATAGCTTATAGTTGTTCATTCTTCAAAGCCATCCTTAGACAAGCCAAAATTTTCAAATGCTTCCACTAAAATACTCCCGATAACAGAGAAAAAAGTGAACACAGATGCCCAGGGAATTTGTGTGTCTAGCCTTAACTGCCTGAGGAAAGCAGAATATTTCTTGAAGTTTCATGCTTTATCTCAGCATTGTTCATGAGTTTTGCATTCTATTTCCTGACAAAATGTTTGTTTTATTATAAACATAATTTTCCCCTAAATTACTGAAAAAGGCTCACCACCTTTATCCTGTGGTTTTGCATCCCCTTAGGCACTTACTAGTGGTTCTGTGTGATGCATATTTGTGGTACCAAACACAGCAGGCTTGCTGGTTGCCACAAACTATTCTAAGCACCCTTTTATAAATAAACAAACAAATTTTAATCTCATTTAAATTTTTTTTAAATAAATTAAAGCTCATTTAATCCCCATTATTACCTAGTATTATTTATTCCCATTTTACAGATGAGGAAATTGAGGAACAGAAAGGTTATGGTCATCCCCCTAGTAAATGGTAGAGTGGGGATTTAAAACTAGATTAATAACCCAGTTTGGACACAAGGCAATATGATAAAGGCAAAATATTCACATGGTTAAATTTCAAATTTATGTTTACCAACTCTCTGCATCATGGACTTTCAGAATGTGAAGGAAGTCATGTTTGGCATGATACAAGCAGATTCATGTCCAACTTTTTAAGTCCTCTAGAAAAGAATCCCCAGGATGTAGGAAGGAGATTTCTTCCTTAAAAGCAGGGATCATGCTGGACTGGAAATGTCCAGGCCATTGGAAATCTTTGCTTCTCAAGTTGCCTTTGGTTTCAGACCTGATCTTAAAAACAGATTTCCCTATTTGGGAGTGCTTATGTATCTCTGTTCTAAAAAGCTGTTTTCCTTGCACCAGAGTAACCAGTACCTTCATCAGTGTGGATAAACGAAATGACCACAACTAAGAAGTCCACAACAAGAACAGGCTCCTACCACTATTATAGTAAGAGGATCCTGGAAAGAGGACCCACCTTCATGATGTATGGTTTTAAAAGAATCACCACATATAGCAGAGTTCAACAACTGATGTGTTTATGAAAACTACATTGTCCAACTAAAAAGCGAAAGAACAGGCAATGCTAAGATTCAAAACAGATCATGTTTCAAAAGTTCGTTTGTCAGGCAGCTCTTTGAAACTCTAAGTGAGCTAGTTAGGTTCCAGGTCAGCAAACAAAAGTCAATTTAACCCGTAAACATACACACAAAGACCTATTACTATTCCAAGTATAAAACTTCTGAACAGTTCCATTTCTGTTAGATTTTGAGATATCAGAAATTTGTTGAGGACTTTCAATTTCAAACTTCTAAGCCCCACTTATAACCACTATCTCCTACAGGCAAATGCATTCAGGATAACACAAACCAGGTAGGACTTTCTCCACGTGGTTGTTACAGCAGAGTTGTTGCTCTTACAAACTTTCAAGCTGACTAACTTCGTATCCTTAGCATATGGAAAAAGCGACTCTGCAGTCTATCCACTCCCCACATGAGTAGGGAATAAAGGGCAAAGCAAACATCAGACTCAGTGAGACCCAGAATCCCTGGAAATCTCCTACTACATCTAGTTCAAGGATCACCACTGCTGCCTTTTTTTGTAAATAAAGTTTTATTAGAACTCAACCACACTCTTGGTGTTTATATAAGCTCCTTGGAGAATCAGAAGCACTTGTACTCACTAAAGACACTATAGGACAATAATTCACAACCTATGATTTGTGAAGAAAACTGCATATGCTAAAAAGAACAACTTGAGTAGCAATGACTGTTTAACTTAAGTCTACTTTAAATACTATATTTAAGCTTACCTTTTTCATATATTCAGTAACTGGGTTCTGCTGCAAGAATTCAGTACTTTCTCTGGTATAAAATCTCTCTGTGTCAGCCAAAAATTGAGACTCAAAGGATTCTTTATACACTGTTAACGTAGGGCCCTTTGCAAATGCATCATCTTCATTCAGCCCCAATTCCACTAGAAATAAATATGAACTATATTTCAATTACCCTATTTTTTGTTATATTTCACAGAATATACTTAAGTGTAGCATTCAGTTTAACCTATGCTTAACAGGTAAAGGTAAAATAGCAGGACATAAGGCAACTGTTATTCACTAGTACTAAAGTTCCCTCTTTCCATAAATAAAAAAGAAAAAAAATCCAAGATGTATAAAAAGCAAGTAATTCTGACCCATGGCCAGGTATGCCTCATAATTATCATTAAGTTCATTTAAAGAACTTTTTAAATTTTCAAAGAAATACAATGCTATCCAAGTTTTTAAGACACTGTATTACTTTATCAATTTCTCAATCTCAATTTTTCAAGCTGATATAGATTTCTGGTTATCATTCAGCTCAAGTAATCACACTCTATCATATTGTATATCCAGTAATTCAGTATGAGACCAGAAAAAAAAAGATGCAAATGTCTATTTATCAAAGTTTCCTTAAGGCACAAGGATCAAACAACTTTTATGATGGTTAAAATAAAATCACATTGACTTAGGGAGAATTTTAAGTATCTTTATAAATACCAACAATATTCTTGATAATATTAAAATATTTTAAAAATCAATCTGTTAAATGCAGCAGTCCCCAATCTTTCTGGCACCAGGGACCAGTTTCATAAAGACAATTTTCCACTGGTCGGGGAGAAGGTGAGTGAGCAATGCGGAGCAGCTGTGAACACAGACGGAGCTTCATGCGCTTTCTCCTGCTGTGTGTAGCCTGGTTCCTAAAAGGCCAATAACTGGCACCATTCCCACACCTGGGGGAATGAGTACTGTTTTAACTGCCATTTGATATGAAAACAAAAATTAAAGGGAAATTATTTACCGTAAGACTGTACAACTCCACTAATCAGCCTTGTATTGATGGTTTCACCGTTTCTTTCCTTTTCAATCAGTTTTAAAACAGCATTTGTTACCTAAAGAAATGATATAGAAAAACATTTAAGATGTATAAATCACAGAATGCAATATATATTACTACATATCTGTTAAACATTCAAAGCCATTAAACAACCCAAGATGAGAGATACCGAGATACACCAAAGAAGTGACGAAGACAAAGAATAAGAAATGAAATTGATAAGGGATTTTAAAAGGCGGGGGCACGCGCACGCACGCACGCACGCACGCACGCGCACACACACACACACACACACACACAAAAATAGGTACCTGTTTATTCAAAGGCCTGAATAGACAATCTCTCCAAGTCACCAATGCAAGCTGGATAAAAAAGAAAAAAGGAAAGTATAAAATGTCTATGCTTTTCCAAAGTATTGAAGTCATAAGAAATAACCTAAATCCAAATTCTCTTATCAAAATTTCTGGATTATAACTTGGTCAAAATCTATTGATATTATCATGATGAAATCAAAGAGCCACTCTATTAACGACTTCAAGAGGCATCAAAGTACAGACATTTATCAGCTCATATTTTAACAGTTAAGATAAAAAGAAAATTTAGACTTGAGGAGAATAGTCATACCATCTTAAAGGGCAAAAGCAGATTCAATCTATAAATTTGTTCGCTGGATCAAATTTAATTTTTGACCTAATACACTTACTAAAGATAATTTCATTTATTACCCTAGTTTCCTTTATAGTCTATAAACAAATTATAGACTATAAAAATCTACCAAGTTCTGTATCTTGACTAAATACACTTTAAATGGATGCAGTTTATTATACATAAGTTATTCAGATTTCCCATTTTACATGTATGTATGAAAGAGATACATTTTTAAAGTGAATGTAGAAACGTTGTATGGTTTATTTTTCTATTTCTCTAAACTTCCTATAGGAATTATATCAGAAAATTAATTACTATAAAATGCTCCCAGAAACAGAAATATTAGAATTCATACATTAAACTGCTAGAAAAAGTGTTCTCAGTTAAAATAAAATTCAAATTTACAACAGTTTACTACACAAATACACACTGTGGAGAAATTCATTTAAACATAAATGCCAGCAGTCTTCTTTTCCCCAAATGTAACTATAAACGCAACTGGGTTTATGTAAGATATATATTTCTGAAAAGATTATATGTAAATTTAATCTATAGAAAAAATTTTCAAAATGGTATTTAAGAAAAAAGAAGAAACTGAGCGAAAGCAATATTTAAAAGAAAAATATTTTTAATCAAGCATAAACAATGTATACTCAAGTTTAACATCAGAATAAAACTTAAGCTTTCATTATTAGTAATTACAATATCCAAAAGGTGTTGGAAGGGAAGTGCCTCATGTTCTAGGAGAAATGTAACCCTGGGAGAACTGTTTTGAAAATAACTTTTCTCTGTACAAATTCTTTGTTGCTATTCTTCCCGGACTCTTCAGATCGCTTCAGTGTAAGAGGGAAGCAGTAGTGAAAATGTAAGCAGGTAGCTATGAACTTCTAACAAAAATAT